>JAWWLZ010000174.1:7166252-7216157 GCA_035041345.1 Poliocrania exsul
GATTCTTGGAAATTTAGAGGCAACATGAAAAGCATGCTGGGAGGAAATGTGATGGCAGTGGGTATTAGGAAAAAGGTCTTTCTGAAAGGGTTGTCAAGCATTGGAACAGGGTGCCTGGGGAAGTGGTGTAGTCCTCGTCCCTGGAGGTCTTTAAGGCACCATCCCTGGAGGCATTTAGAAGATGTATATATGTGGCACTAGGAGTGGACTTGCAGTACCAGGCTGGTGGTTGGACTTGATGACCTTAAGGATCTTTTCTAACCTAAACAGTTCTGTGATTCCGACTAGAGTAGCAATAATTGGGAAATTGTGCTTCACATCACAGCTCTCTTTTTGTTACCGAGTAATTGGTTTTGCATAAAATGTTCACAGTGTTTGCCTGAAGTGTGTGTATAAACACAGGAAAAATATTTGGATGCTTGCTGGAAGAGCAGTTTGGATATTTTGTTATTGCTAGAACCCTTCTGACTGAGTTCATAGTATTTACCAGCCATTAAAAAAGATAACTTCTAATGGGAAGAAACATTTGGTGCTTGAGGTACAAGGGAAAAATCAGTGTAAAACATGATAAAATCTGAATTGTTGAAAAAAAAATGCAGAAAGATTAATTTTGTCCATTCAAATCAAAGATTTATGCCTGGCTTTGTGTATAGTTCTGCTCGTGTTTCTGATCTCCCAAATTTCCTTTTTTAAAAATTTGTGTCTATGGATACAGTGGAGGTTTAGCTGCTTAAAACAGAATAACTATGTGAGTAAAAGTTGTGTGGCTCCCCCAGTACATCCTGTGAGAAAGATGATAGGGCAGACTCCTGGGTGAGTGTGCATGGTGCTTTTTGATAAATGACCTGCATTTGTGGGTAGCCAGCAATAAAACCCGGCAGATTTACATTCTCTTGAGCGCTCAAGAGGTCAGTTTAAAGCATTTCAAAATTCATGAGCCAGATTTCCAAAATCATCATGGAGTTTGTGTGAAGTAATTCTTAGAAAAAGAGTTGTGTCCTTTGCTTTCTGATGCCTTGGACTATATATAGCCACATTTTGTTTGTTTGTTTTCCATGGGAACTGACCACCCACAGTTTGTCTTAAGGCTCACATCTCTCACATAACACGAGTCCACCAGCATAAGATTTGAAAATGCAGGTGCTCATGGTGAAACTTGTGGAAAATTATCACTGTTTGATCCTCTCCAACAATCTGGAGAAGAGATTACATGTTGTTTTGAAGACATAAACTCTAGAGTCAACCCCCAGTTTTTGAAGTGTGGTTTATTCTAATCAATAATTCATTAATGTTTGCACCTTTACCTAAAGTTCCCTATAGAGTCTTCATCTCCCTTTTGGCAGTGGTGGGAGATATCCCTGTGGAATTTGACCTGGACAGGTGCAAATATTTCTGTACTAATCTTACCACTGGCTTTACAGCCAAAATTTACCAGACTAGCCAAGCCCATAGCCATCCAGACTGGAAAAAGTGAGATGGATTTCATTTGTGCCCAGGTTTGCACTACATGAGCTGACTTTATGCAATAATAAAGGAGAGTGGCTCAAAGGCAAAAGCCCTGCTGGAAATCTTGTGGGCTGTCACCTTGCCTTTGGTTGCAAGTTAGTGAAAGGCTAGACTTTAACTGGTGTAATAGCTCTTTGTGGGTGTCCCTGGAACCTGCATGTTTCAAAGCTACTTTGGTGTTCCCTTCCTTACGCCTTACAAGTCCCTGTGCTCCCTCGCTCATCTCTCTTGGACCGTCTCCCTCCCTCAGTGTGAGCTCAGCTGCGATGCTCGCACACGCATTACCACCACCACACGCTTGGGGGCCACAGATCTTTAGTTTAGCTGCTCCTGCCTTCATCGGATTTATTCACTTGGAAAGAGAGCAGGACTGTGCTCTGTCTCTCTGTAGCATTAATTTTCAAACAGAAGGCAAAGCGATCAATAATCCATTCTTCTGGCAGTTTTACTTAGTTTATTCCTGTGTCAGACGTTAGCTTCCTCATCAATTTTACCACCTGCATGTTTGATGCCACCTATTCAGTCTGGCATGACCATCCTCCTGTCCCTGCCCCTGGTGTGTCACACCAGCCTCCATGTGGCCCTGAACCACAGCATATCTTGGTATGGTAGGTATGATTAAATAATTCTGAGCTGCATGCAACTGGCCATCCCTGAACTAAGCAATTTATCCCAAAGCATTCAGAAAATACAGCTATTTCCATCTCCCCATACAGCTCAATTATGTTAAGGAGCTGCAGAACATAAAACAAGCAGTGGGGAAGCAGCCTGCACATTGCATGGCACTGCACTGCAGGTAAAGAGGGGCAGGGGAAGGATCTGCTTTTCCTAAAACCCAATCACTGAGTAATTTGTACTTAACATGGGAACCAAGTACTGATGCTTTGATCATCTGTACATGCTCTAGAGACAAGAAGCTCAGGTCTGCTTACTGCACGCTGTGTTGTGGCATGTTGTTCATTTGCTGGCAGAGCTGAAAGGTCAGGCTTTGAGGTCCTTATTCTGAAAGATTACATAAAAAGGGCCTCCCTAGTAAGAACAGAGGTTTAGGTTTTGTTTTATCATAAAAAGGAATATTGTCAAAGTAAAAACACCTGAAATTAAAGAAAGGGCGGGCTTAGGATCATGATTCTAGCTATTTTCCTGATTCAGAACAAACTTAGCAGAAGTTTCTAAAGCCAAACAGACCAAGGATTCCTTTGCAACCACCTAAAGCATGGTCTATGCCTGGCAGAGGAACTGTGTGTAAATCTGCCTCACCAGCTCTGACCAAGGATGCTGTCTCTCCCTTGTGCTATGTCTGTCATTTAATACTGTTTAAAATCATGGAGCATAATATAATTTTGTACTGCTAAGAAGCAGCAGACAGACAATGACAGAAAAAATTGACAGCCCTTCCCTCTTATAATAATCACATTTTTATGGCAGATATTTTCTGTTTCTCTCTTGTTTTTCAGAGTATTTATGTACATGGAAGAGAATATCTGTTTCCTGAGAGATCATCTGTTCCTGCTGCTTATACTCTATTTGATGTCATGATCTTGGTTGCTGTGGAAATGATTAAGCTGTCATCAACAGGATTCAGATGGGGAATAAGCTCTGGGAGAAGATGATACAACATTCCTTCTTTTATGCAAATGTGTGCAGTTAAGAATGGCAAACAAACAAACAAGCAAAATATAGAGGCAAACACCCTTCCCCCTCCCAAATCACTATTCAGACTGAGCAGACTGTTTTAAATAAGCACATTTTTTCCTGGGGGTGTCAGACGGTGTCTAGAAAATGTCACCCACTGCTGAGGAAGTGGCAGAAGGGAGCTGGAGGCCAGTGAACATACTTATCCTTTTGCCTTGAGAGAGAACAAATTCCAAAGGAGATGCCAAATCCCTTTTCTCCTGAGCCTTGAGCAGGTCATGACAGGTGCAATATGTTGCACAAATAAGTAAGAGTAGCACATTTTTTTGTGAGTGCAAATGAATATGCAACGTGCAGAGCACCAGAGCTGTGTCCTCTGCCCTTAAATAGCTGCCCGGGGTTATGTTGAGCACAGCAAGTCACAGTGGGAGGGTTGATGCTCCCAGAAATTAGATGAGGTTATGTTGAGTCAGGAAAATGAAATGCCTCCCAGAAGTACCTTTGGATTTAATTAATATGTGTTTAGAGTAGATGGCTATTCTCCAAAGGGGACTCCTGTTAACCACCAGCTGATAGCATCTGGAATTGCATGGGAGATTTTTCAGTATTTGGTGAATATACAAGGGAAAGGGGTCACCTAGGTTGTGTATTTGTAGTTGTAATTAGAAAGACAAACTGTGTGGGAAGAGAAAGTCAACAATGATCTTGATAATTAGTTTAATACTGCTATGCATGCCTGCCGTGTTCTTTGAAGTCTGCAATGCTGCTGTCTCAGTGGTGGGTGTAAATGTCTTATACTATTACTTTCCAGTCTTGGAAGCACTAATGTCTCAAACGTCATCTTTATCAAGGTTGGGAAATGCTCAAGTGGAAACAAAGTAGGGTAGTTTTCTTATTAGAGAATTCTCCTAGAATTTTGGGGTTTTTTTTCAGAATCTCCTTGATATGAAGCTCTAAGCCTTTAACTTTTCTTTACCTGCGGCTAAAATTATACATGCAGCATAGGGAGAAGTTTATATGTGATTAAGCTGCTCTTATTCAGACATCAATAGGATGTTATAAGTCATCAGGAAAGATTAAGAGTGATACTAAGAAAGTATTTCTAAAACTTTTTCAATTATTACTTATGGTTTAGGAGATATGTTGAGAGGGTTTCCCCTCAAGAAATACATGCTGCTTCTTTGTTCTTTCTGACAACAACTTCTCAGAGAGGGCACAGCCTGGGCCATGTATTGAATGAGAAACTTTGAATGAGGGACTTCACGATCTCTGGATGATGCTGTGAACCAGCACAGAGAATTCATTTTGTATGTAGTTTTTGTTTCCTGGTTTCTAATGTCATTTGGTGCTGCTGGGGATGTTTGGGCATCAAGTTTTAAACAGCCATCTACAAATTATGCTGTTTCCTCACTGAACACTTTTTTGAGATCTCCTCTCCACAGCAATTTTAAGTGTCAGAATGTTGTATTTCAAGATAGAAATAAGCACATGGCAGAATGTTGTATTTCAAGGCAGAAAAAAGCACATGCACAAAGGGGAGGAGATGAAACTAAACATCACGCTAGATTATTCCTTGCATTTCTAATCAATAGTGCACAACATTATAATATCTACATTACTGCCTCTCTCTAGAGCTGAAGGAGACAGGTTGTACCAGTGTGCTGTAGAATGTTGTAACTTGTCCAACACCTCTCTTCACACACCTTCAGATACAAATGCATACAAGAGCAGTGAAAGAAAGATGAATGCAAACACAGGCTCAGAAGGGATCTCAGTTCCTAAGCCAGTACAGCAGCTTGATTTCTGGTGTCACCTACTGAGCATTTTTCTCAGCAAAGTTCCTCTGTACAGCCACACAGAGGTGAATTTTTCCTCATTTGTATGAATATGCCGTTCATACACAACACAAGCAGACATGGTATTAGTGAGTTACCAGGCATGTCTGACTGCAGACATAAGAAATATGTTCTCATTCTATAACAACTTTCCTATTCTTTGTTTTTGATAGAGGCTGAAAATAGATTTAATCTTAGATTTAGTCAAAAGGGCGAGGCACTGTCTGCCTTCCTGTTTTATGCTATACGATCTCTCATTCTGCAAGTTTTACAGCTATGTAATTCCATTGACTTCAGGGGAATTCTTATTTGCAGCAAGAGCAGGAGAGGCAGCAAGGTCATTTGCAGCAATACCCGAAAAAGCAAAAAAAGTATGAGGTGGGGTTTTCCTCAGGAACTGGTGTTGTTCCATTAGAAATATCACAGGAATTTCTTACATGGCCTCATTGTTCCCATTGCTTTTAAATGCCACACTGCAGTTCTTGGTTTATCAGTGAGAAGTACAGCACTTCCTCTGACATTCTGGAGAGTAAAGAGTTACCACTGGCATGCCAGCCACATGGAACAAGGAGAAACTTGGTCTGTTGGCAGGGCTACAAAGTGCCTTATGTTTTAATGACAAAGGCTGTCAAACACTGCACAGATATGCCTCAGAATTAATATATTAGTAGTTCGAACAAGAGGTCCTTGTCCATGACTGGGAGATGTGATTACAGACATAATGCAAATATTGATAGCAATTAATCATGGGACTCTCAGTGTAGTTTCCCTTTAACCTTCTATGCCTCTCTCCTTTTCTTTTTTCTTTTTTTTTCTTTTTTTTTTTTGTTTGTTTGTTTTTCCTCTGGAAGTTTTTTTTCCACAATGTCATTTCTTTATAAAATCAGTGGCTTCCATGATAAGTCTTTACAATTGGAAATTTTATCTTCATCATCCTTTAGTCCAGTGTTTTAGTTCTTGGGAATATCAAGACTGCCTTATTTAATGCATGCTTCATGTGTTTTAGAAACATTTTTGTAGAAGAGTTCAGAAGTGTAAGTTCACAAATTGGCAGGGTGAATGGTCACTGCTATGGTCTCATCCAAGAGACTGAGGACATTTAGGTAGTTGTGATGAAGGGACTTGAGCAAAGTGGGGTCTTTTGAGGGGCTGCAGACCTCTCACGTTCCACTCCTACATTATTCCTAGCTAATGTAGGAGCAAGTTTGCTACAAAAGGTAAGTGAAAAGCACTATTGACACTTACTACTATGGAGAGTCCATGGCTACTGCTCATTTAATCATTGTCAATACCTTGCCAAATGGTGAGGGCAAGTATTGCTTTGCACCTGTGGGAGAGCTCAGGGGAAAATATTGCCAGTGTCAAGTCCTCTTCACCAATTACTGTATGAGTCCTCAGGCCTATGTATTTGGTTTTGGGTGGTTGACAGTGCCTCAGCATCCCTGTTCAGAGCAGTGAACATGCTTCAGGTGGCAGGATTGTCCCCAGCCAGTGAGTCTTGTATATCTCTGCCTGCCTTTTGCAGCATAGGAGAGGCTTGATGGATTGCCTTTGATTCATGCAGTAAACATAACCCATTAAAATCAGTCTCCTGAATCTAATGTATTTCTAATAGATTGCATTCCTCACAGCTCAACATACTTAACTCCTAGTAAAGAGTTTAGACCTCCTGGGAGGAGTTCCTGTTTTTTGGTATCTTCATGACATGATTAAAAACACAGATCTTACAGGGAGAACTTACTCTGTACTGGAGGTGTTTTGTCAGGTCCTTCACGCCCTGAAATGGAAGTCTTAATCAGGTTTCCTCATTCTGAGAATCAGATGAAAGAGATAAAGGGCTTAACTCTTTTCCTTTGCTGCATCCTTGTATTTCTGTGCACCATATTTGGTGTGGGGGGTGGTCCCCTGGTATAAAGGAGAGCACTCTGGACTCTGAATCCCAAGAACCTGAGTTCAAGTCTCAGTGGGGACCGTCCTCTGGCAGTTCAATCCCTCCCTGCCATCCCATCCCGTCAGATCTCGGATGCTCAGCAGGGTCAGCCCCGGTCAGTACCCGGTGCTGTGACAGTCTCGAGGACTTCACTGTCACTGTCCAAGCTCACTCGGCCGTGGCAAATGGACCTTAGGATTTCTTTGTTCATAAAGTCTGGCCATACACATTCCATGTGACTCCCATTACCTTGCACTAGAGGCAAAGCCTAGCAGCAAATGTGTGAGAGAGGCCATGTCTCAACTTTGCTAGAGCCCTGTGGGCAAGCAGCTGGCACACATCCACTCTTTCTCTCTTTTTTTCTCCTCCTCCTTACAGGAAAAATACCCATTGAAATCCACATGTTGCAGAGAGCTGGTGTTAGCCCTGGACTAGCAAGACACAGGGCAAGGGAGATGAATTGCTTTGACAAGCTGTAAAATCATTCAGCATCTTTGTTGGGGCTCAGAAACCTTAAACAGAGTGCACAGGGGACTGACACTCAGCAAACGCTGAAGTCTGTCACTCTATTTTTACCGTTCTTCCCAGGTAAAGAAAGAAATGTCTCAGGTGAAGGACTGGGAGCCTCAGTGGTGTACTTGGCAGGCAGAGACATCTAAGAGCACAATTCTTTCTGCTGCACTCAGAGATCAACAATCATCCTCCAGAACTGCTGGGCAGATCCTACTACTCCAGGCTTTGAAAGTATTTTTGTTTGTTTGTTTGTTTAATTTGAAGAGAAACTTTAAAGACATAATATTTATCATGTTGTCTCTATCTCTATTTTAAGCAGCAGAAGAGATGAGTCAATTACATCAATCCCACTCAAAGTATGGAGCTCACACGATAGGTAAACAATTATCCAAGGAATTTTTAATCAGAACAAAGTAAATTCTCTCCCTTCAATGTCTTCATTCAAGCAACATTTTTTTTTCCTTGTTTACTCAGGCTTACTCTGTACTGATGTACTATTTATCTAGATTTCATCTCTGTAGGGTTACCTTGCTGTTCTGTAAGTATAAGTATGTCTAGCAAGGGGAAATTTATCCTGAGATTTAATGTTTGAAGACTGAATCATGAAGACATAGCTTCTGGGTGTTCAGTGTAGCATCCTAGCCCCATCAGGGTTATGCATGCTTCTTTCCAGGCAGCAACTCAAAGAGAAAATAAATTATTCAGACTGAAAGTCAAAGGAGACTAAGTTTCTAGACTTGCCAGAATTTGATTACTTGTTGATGCCTTTGTAGAGGCAGCATTCTGGGGGGACAGTTTTTATGCAAATACTACCTCCTTCAGAGTACTGGAGGCTTTGATAGGCCACCTTATTCCAGGTGAAAAGCAATGCTCTTGGTTTCTGTTTTTCTGGTTTCTGTATGTAGTAAGGAAAATAGAAAGAGTGATACTAAAGAGAAACAAGATAAAACCCACAGAGGATCTCAATACAAAGAAAAATTATGAATTTTAAAAGGAAGCTCCAGATGTGTGTTTGTTGATTGAGTAGATAGCGAATATCTCAGGAGCCAAGAATTTATTGTTTATGTGCAGATCCAGAAACACTGAGATGAAATACAAGAGATTGCTTAGCAAACACCTTGAACCAGATTCAGCTAAGGTCAGCTGATTTGGTGTTCTTATGATCTGTTTTGTTGTCAGCATCAGAATCTGATGCCGAATTTTTGGCTGTTAGTGTACAGAAGTCTGCTGCATGAGCCATGGGAAGCAGGGCATAGGGGTATGCAGGCTGGTGAGTATGCACTGCAGTTTTATTATGCTAAGGTGATATTCTCGTGGCCACAACAAAAGAACTCATAACCAGCTCACAGCTGGCTCCACATTCCTGTTCCTCACTCTTCTGAAGGATGCAGTGGGATTCTGGACTCCAATGGAACAATCGTGGTGGCTTCTCTCTGTTCACCTCATTGATACAGCTACTTTTCTAGTTTGATTAGGCACCAGAGAGATCTCTGATGAGCAGGGGAAAGCAGAAAAACTCCTGAGGTCCTTAAAGAAATCATTCAGACCCGTATGCTATGCCTGAGTTCATTCTGGTTTGGGCTTCCCTGTCTGAATCCCCTGTGTATGCTCATAGTTTCCTCCAGTTCATTCACCTTCCAGTGACTATCCTGATGAGAAGGAAAGAGCCTGTCAAGGACTCTCCGAGAGCAGAGCAGCATGGGTGTTGTCTGTCACATGTTTAGCTTTAACAGACTGTACTGAACCTTTGTGTGTTAGTATACAGATAATGTTGTCCCTTAAGTTCTGTGCATTTTCCTTCACTGTGTGAAGTCAGCACTGAGATGGGGTGACAGCACAAAGCCTCAAGAACCAGGATGAGATTTTTGCAAGGAGGCTTTTGCATTGAACTCATATTGAATCTTAGTTGGCTACAGGGATCTAAATTCCTTTATAGTCTCAGTCCTAAAATATTAGCCTTCCTCTTCTTTGTGTTTTAGTCCAGACAGAACAGATACTGGCTTCTTACAAAGAAACAGTTGTTTCAAGTAAATCAAAACCCAAGACATGAATACACATATGTTTGAAGGGTTGGAAAATTCTACAGAAGTACTGTTACAGTAAATTCCTTATGTATTGGAGAGAAGATGTAATATTTTGTGTTATTTTAGTGAGTTTTCCTTGAACATTTCCTCCTGGTATCCTTTTATTTTAAGTAATTTCTAGTATTCTATTCGGTTAAAGTACAACTGAAGGAATTTATTTTCCCAGAAATCAGTAAATGAACCTTTATATCTCTGGGGTCATTTGTGACATACTTGATTTAAATGAATTGTTACCTAGTTATTGATTTTCATTGCTGTGGGGAAAACTTTTATCAGCTTTGGTACCTTTTTACCACCAAGATCGTTTTGAATGTCAGGTGAGTTTTCCAGTTGTACCTTTAATGACTATTGAGACCCATTCTTTTTCTTATGTTGTTGTTTGCTGAACAATGTAGGTGGTAAGTATCACCACAGTGAGCCCAGATATATGGTGTACTGAAATCTGGTTTGCACATTTTGATTTTTGAATGACTCTAAAAAATGCTAAAAAGTGATCTCCACTGTGCCATATCCACTTGTGTCCTTCTGGAAGGAATTCTGGGGGGTCACCATTACAGTCTAGTCCTTTTCAGCCTTAGTCAAGACCTCAGCTATGATTTATCCCAGTTAGATGGGTACATTAGGGATGCATCAGGGGAATGAAGCAGACAAACCATAGTAAGTTCAGGATTACGTGTGTCCATTCAACTGTACCTGAGGTTTAGTTGGCTATAAATGAGAGCAGCTGTTCCAACACTGCACATGGTGATGAAGAGACTTTTCTCTAGAAGCAGACTTACACATTTTTTCCACTCTGCCCAATGAATGAGCAAGGATAAGTAACACGTACCTCTCTAGGACCCATTTTATGCAGGCAAAATCTGAGATAATAATGTTGTCCTCCTCCAGAAGGCAACTCGAGAAAAAGAAAGCAACCAACCTAACAAAAGCCTTATAATATGCAGATATTGGTTATTATACATTGATTTAGTTTTTCTTCCCAATTTTTGGTTGGGTGATTTATGATACACCCATGTTTTAATTTAAAGTTATCTATTTGTCTACTAAATTCTTTGCAGAAATCTTTGCAAGAATAATAATCATAATATTATAGATGGTGATTAGTGGCACAATATGTCAAACTGAATAGTTTTGTCCTTTTGACCTCTTGTATCTTCTGACTCAAGGCTATATGTAGCTGCAGTTGAGAAAGCGAAAAGGAAACTAGACTTCACTGATTGTTTTAATGTAGCTGCTAAAATATACAGCTAGAAATGAAGGGTAAAGCTTTAATTTTCTTCAGAGATACAGAAATCAGGTATGAAGAATGAAAAGGTACTTTTAGGCTTCAAATGTGCTTTTTTATTCTGATGTGTCCCTTGACACGTGTCAAAATAATGTAACTGCAGCAGAATTTAAAATCAGGAAGCCACAGAGTGGTTTGCTACAGCAATAATTGTTTCCTTTCCAAGTTCTTATGGATAATTATCATGAGTGACAGCAATAACTTTTAGCTGAGCTACCAATTGCCAGAAGGGCTGTATCATGACCCTCATTTGTGATGTTGTCAGACCAGTGAAGTTCCATTCAAAATAATACAGTGCAATTGCTGTTTACCCCAGTGGATGTGCAGCACAGCAAATCTGGCATAAAATTCTGAAGAGAAAATGGGGATTCTTTGAGCTCACATTCTGTTTAACAGAATGATTGCTCAGAACACAAGTGTAACAAACCACAGGCTCTTGGATCAAGCCTAGTGCTGAGCAGAGTGAAATCTCAATTGAAACCAGAGATGCAATCCTCAACCATGTGCTGATCATTGCATTTTAAAACCAGATCCACCAAAAAAGTCCTTAGATGGAGCTTCTCAGATGTGTGGGATTGAGAACTGGTTGCATGTGAAAGCTGCAGAGTTCTGAGGTCAGCACGATATGTACTCACTTCTCACTGCTGAGCTCTGAGAAAGGCTTTGTGTTCTAACAAGCATGCCCAGAAAAACTGCTGACAGAGGTAGCCCCAAACCAATTTCTCAAGAGTCTTCAAAGTCAGGAACTGTCAGACTTCCCAAAGAAATTTGGGACAACATGCTTAAGGCCAGTAACAGCCAATAGAGTAGATTAAGATAAAATTTTATTAACAATATTTAAAGCAGGATTAACCTTGAATACAGAGTTAAAAGTGGTAATAAACACATTGTTCCCCAGACTGACTGAATAAATAGATAAAGAGATCAAGTTAAGAGGGGAAAAACTTGCTACACTTCAAGACTCTTCCTAATCTGTGGAGATTCATTACAGCTGGCTACAAAGAGGACTGAGTTTACACAGGTGATTTTCTTACTCTGTTCCTGAGGGGATCTGCAATCAGTGCCTAGGGCAATATATTTCCTTTATGTAGAGTATTTTTAAGAAAGGTGTCTTCTGCAACGCAGCATGACTGGCTATATGCATACATATTAAATAACATTGAGGGGAGTGTAGCAATAATGCAACAGGTGCAATCAATCCATGTTCGTTATGAACGTGCTGAGCCAATTTGGGCTGGTTCTTTTGGGTCACGTGTGGGTGTGGAGGGGAAACAGGTGCTTCAGGTTAAGTAATTAGTGTGAGGTGATTGGGGAGGAGATAAAAACCCAGTAGAGCTCCTCTCTGAAAACTGCTGCTGCAGGTGACTGGGAAGGGGTGAGTATTTTTGGGGGGAGGATTTTTGAAGTTTTTCTGTTTGCTTATTTGGGGTTTTGGGGTGTTTTTGGTTTTAATAATTTCTAAGTAAAAGACTACAGATTTTTACTAAGTATAAGGTATCATTGGGAGGGGAATGAGAGTCCATGGCCTGTTTTTCTTTCTTCTGAAGTGTACATTGTCTCTTTAAGTAGTTAGAGAATCTAAATGCTAATGCTAAGTGCTTTTGGGTTGGCTTGCTGGAATTGGTAAGAAGGGAATCTGCATGATTTCAATAAAGTCTGAGAGCCTCTGTTTTGCTTTTTCCTGTGGAGATGCAGGTTAGTTTTCTGTCTGTGGCTTCTTTGGGCTAAGAAGTTGTGGTTTCTCCCTCCTCTTACATGGTAACTGTTCTATTCTCAGTGGAGTTATCCCTGTGAGCAGTGCAACTACAGCGCTCAGCCACAAGCCACTGCCATTTCCAGGGGTATTGGGGGTGAGAGAAAAGAGATACAGAAGTAGCTGTGAGACATGTTTTTCTGGCTTCTTAGAACACCTTAATCCTTTGCTTATGTTTGAAAACATATTTTGGCAGACTTATGGGGAGCAGGGTCTGCCTCAGTAGATGGAAAATACTACCCATTTCAAGCTCTGCTTCACAACATCCTTGTGCAGCCTGGGACTACCTCAAGTGCCTTCCTAAAACCCACTTCTGATGTAGACAAGGACAGTTGTAGGCTTAGATTCGATTGCACTAATAGGATATCACATGAGTGTAGGTTTTGTGTGTGAAGATTTAGGAGGTGTTGTTGTGGGAGATAATAGAAGAGGTTCAGAATCAAGATACAAGGAAATTGGCATTTCCTCTAATAGAAATACAATGCATCAGATTAAACTGAAGAACTGTGGGTTGTCGCTAATTTATTATTCTGAGAGGAAAATAAGCTCCCAAATTGCATATAGTGCAGTACTTGGCTTGCTGAGCATTTTCCATAATGACTCATTTGTAATTTTCTCCCAGTGTAAGAAGGGGAGGGAGGATGATGTTCCTAACTCAAGATGGTCTATCGTTTCCTGTATTGGCAATTGTATTGGAACTCATAATTTGCAGATGAAGGACTTGAAGTACTCTGGCAGCTTTGTGATAAAAGGGGAAAATATAATGCTTTCATGAAAATAACCTTGAAGGTAAATGAAAACCTACACCCATCCAGGTGCAGGTCTGTTAAATGTTCCCTTGGTACATATCACAATAGAAACATTTAAGCAGGCAGTGTAGCAAAAATTGAAGGAAATATTAAGCCTCTGAAGTCAGTGTATCACCTGACTATTTATAGGACTATTTTTGTGTAATGGAGGCAAATTTTCTTGTTTTTAGTTTTTCTCTTGGTAATGATGCAGCTGTCTTGTACTGGGGTCAGCTCGAAAAAATATGACTTCAGAGATGTGAGGATTTTTTGTATGTAAGTGTATGAAATTATAATAGAAGCAGGGACTTAGAGCAATAGGAGAAGACAAAACAAGGACCTAATAATATGAACTGAATTGCAGGTGGAGTTTTGAATGTAAGCCCCTTTCTATGACTGTCAGAGTAGTGAGATATAAATATATATATTTGTGTATAAGTGTAGTGCCTAACAGCCCTCAGGCAAGTATTGTGTGAAATAGTCTATCCTAGGCAGGCAACAGCCTAATGGTGTTAGACTTGCAAGCTTGGAGACTGAAGGTAGGGGTAGAAAATTCATTTCAGGTTTCTGACTCAGTCCTGGGATGGTGCTGTGTCTCTAATGCAGAACACAGGGTACTTACACAGTAACTCTCATGTCATGAGAACTGAGCTGTGGAGAAAACCTGGAGGGGTGCCTTGTCTGAAGCAAGAGAGTGCACTGTGTTTAAGGACAGAGCTCTGTGGACTAGGCAGTCTATCCATGTCTCAAGGTCTAGGAGACTGTGTTAGCAGCCCGAGGGCTCCCAGAACTATGTGGGCAGCCATAGGACCTGCAAGAACAAAGGTATTAGGAAGGTACAGATTCTTTCCTGCTTTCTGAACACTGAGGTGAATCACTGCCAGATCAATATCAATTGTGGCTTTGGTGAGAGAAAAGAGATGATGAATTACCAGCTTGACGCACCATCCTGGTCTTGCATTAGCTCTTTGGGTGATGTAGATGTGAATTAAAGAAGGAAAGTGGACAGGAAAGGGTCACTCCAAAAGCAGGTGCAATCTGTTACCTTTTATCCCATAGTAGAGTCTCTAGGGAGAATGTTGTGTTATTAGGTGTATTTTTTCTACTAAGGTAGACTTTCAAAAACCTATGGACAGATGCTTAGGGACAAACATTTCATAGAATCCTAGAATGCTTTGGGTTGGAAGGGACCATAAAAGCTGTCTGGTTACAACCCCGCTGCCACGGGGGAAAGGTTGAAAGCACTCTGAAAAACAGCCTGGGACACAGTGTTCTTGCAAGTGGGAATACCTTTTTTAACTGCTGTTTCTGTCCTCAAAAAAAAAAAAAACACAAAACAACAAAAAAACCCCCAACCAAAACAGCCTACCTCCTTGTCTGTGACTTTCCAAAGTTTATTTGAAAGTTGCAATCATTCCAGCAGAAGTGGAAGTCAAATCTGCCTTTCCAAAATAACACTAGGTAAGGCAATTGAGGCAGTACAGGAAAACATTTTAAATGCTGGTAGTTAAATAATGGCACATATAGATATTAAGTTGAAAAGAAGTAAAAATTATGACAAAGGTATCACTTTAAGGTTGAATAATAATGAAGTGAATGACTTTTGTGTGAGTGGTTGTAACAATACAGTATTAGTCATGATTCCATAGCAGAGTCAAAAGACATTTTCATATGTTTTTACTAGAAATATAAAGGCATCTGCAATGAAGCTAAAATGAATAGAGAGAATTACAAACCAAAACTGATAATATATACATTAAAATATGCAGGATGCTCTCAAGTCAATGTCTCTCCTACAGACAATGAAGGGGTATTACTGCACAGAAATAATACATGTGCAAATGTTAGTTTTTTCTTCATTATTACTTCCTCAGTTCTGTGCAAGCAGCAGAACCAAGCAATACCAGATATTACTTTGTATTTTAAGGTTCACTTTTTACCTTCTCTCTGATATTTGAAACAGAATGACACAGCCAGGACTGTGGGTCTTGTTTAAAAGGTTAAATTTGGCTTCTTGGCTACCAGTTTTGTAATTGATCATTCTGCAGTGAATCAAATGGTTTGGGTACTGTTGGTCAAATAAGGCACCTAAGGTTTTGGTGTACTTATCAAGGACCTTGAATCTGTCAGCCTGGAAACAGAAAAAAGTGTATAGTAATTGTATGCTTATAAAATTAAAAAACAGAGGAATGTTTTGCAGCTTACGGTTCAAATGGAAGCTGTTACCTCACAATATTGAGAATAGTAAAAATTGTAGTTTGGGCTTTTTGTTTAGAGGTGATTTATTTGCAGGTGGCTTGTAACTAAACAATAGAAAGCTTCAAGAACTTTCTCTAGACTCCATGATGCAGAGTCAATGGATAAGGATACTTGGAGAAATGGAGCACAGCTTCAGTCCTAGCATAGACTGTTCTCCTTTGTTGTAAGGCTTCTCCAAAAAAACTAAGCAGAAACTTTGTTGATCAGGCCTATCTTTTTCATCAAATTCTGTATTACTGCAGAGGTGATGCCAAGCATCCATTTGAAAAAGTAATGAAAATAGTTTTCAGGATAATTTTATCTTGGGTCCTATATTGTAAGTGGAGATGGCTGGCAGTCAGGTGGTTCTCTATAGGTTAATCTGGTACATTTGGAGATTTTAAAGCAGATATAAGGACTTGTGATGGCTTGTTCAGAGCTGAAGTGTTGCTGTGTGCCCATATATTTCTCTAAGCGGACATGGCCTTAGCTCTGGAAGATGTGGTCCCAGTAACAGAGATGAATGTTAGCAGTAAAAGTTCATTTTGTCAGCATTCAATTCTTATGTCTCCTTGATAATATTTTACTGATAATAAATTCCCTAATAAGAACAATTATGAGGTTTAGTACATCCCATCAGCCAACTCTCTGTGGCAATGATTAAAATGGCCTTGTTAAGTAATAATGCTAGGAAATATTTAGAAAAAATTGTAGTCAAGGATTAAATCATTTTGTAGAGGAAATGCTCTGGAAATCATGCAAATGTTTTTGGACTGTTTTCAGTTCTTTAGTGTCAGGATATTTGGACTAAAGTGCTTTCTGCTGGCTTATGATGCCTTCTGGGTCATCATGCTGTCAGGATCTCTGTTACTATCTTGACAGATTCTCAAATAACTGAGCACACTTCTCCTTTCAGTGACCTTGGATACCTGTGTGTGTGTGTAGGGGAAGATGTATTCAGTCAAAGTGAAACACTAAGCTACAACATTTCTAGGTGGAATCCCAAGATGAAGCCTAATTGCAGTACTTGGGGTGCAGTTTTCCTGAAGCTTCCATTTTAAAATAAGTCAGGCACTCTTTTTTTCTCAGAAACAAACAGGACTTATTTTCTGTTCCCTGTTTCCTTTTTACAAGTGCATGTGCACTCCATTTTCTGTAGAATTTAAACAGTATTATTTTACTTTTGTTCCAGTATTATTCTGAAAAAATGAAGTTAAGGTTTGTGACTTAGAATTAGAGTGAGATTCTTAACAAAAATGAAATATGGTGCAGCTAAGACAAAGCATTTGTTTCCCAGGAGGTCCACCTTAAAAATGTATAGGGACACTTAATAGCAGATATCTGCATTTAAATAGACTCATGATGGGGCAGATTGTATCCATTTTCCTCTGTGGAGTGTTTGATGTTAGTTTGGGTTTATTAAACTGCTTAAATCTGTGGTTTAATGATGGAGTATTAGTGGGTACCTGCAGGAATTGGGATGATTTACTTGCTTATGTAGAGGCTGTTTACCTTGCTAAGGGAGGATGACAAGTTCAAGAAATCCAGACTGTGCTGAAGCCCTCAAATGAGATCAAATTCAGTTCTCCAGTTTTCTTTTCATTGAGAAGATCCCAAGCAAAGGCAATTCAAGATTTTAATCAGATCAAATAAGTTCAGAGCTCCATTGCTGAATTATGGGGCGTTTGGAGATATTTTTTAGCACTGCCAGTGTGTATTTGATTTATGTAATTGAGACTGAAGTGGGTGCATTTTGACAGGGCACTCTCCAAACAGCAGCACTGCTTTGGGACCCTGGTCACTGGGCCAGGGGTGCTGCTGTCCCTGCGGGGCTCTGGGAGCCGCTGGGTGGGGTTTGTGGCATTGGTGATGGTGTGCCAGGGCCCAGTGGGGGCACCTGGAGCAGCAGAGGATGTGCAGGGGCCCTGAGACAGGGCTCTCCCTACCTGTGGGGTCCAAGAGTGCTCCCAGCCCTGGGGCATCACTCCCCGATTTCCTTCACTGAAATGGTGGTCAAGCATTGGAACAGGCTCCTCAGGGAAGTGGTGGAATCACAACCCCTGGAAGTGTTCAAAAAAAGTATAAATGTGATGACAGGGACATAGTTTAGTGGTGGACATGGTAGTCCTAGGTGGGACTGACCTGAGGAGGCTTTTCCAACCCTAATGACTGTATGATTCCCTGGGGAGCAGTGAGAGGTGACAGGCTAACAGGGGACAGCAGGGCCCAGGGCAGGTGGGTTGGGGACCTGCTCTCCAGTGCAGCTGCTTTTGAGCCTGAACAGGTTCAAGCAGTTTCTTATATTATTTACCTCAGTTAACATTTACTTACAGGCTTCCTCAGATGCTGCTGAGGAAGTCAGTCCTGATGAACTGCTACAAGGCATAGAACAGTACAAAATATCAGGAAATACCAGTTTCTGTGACAGAAGGGGGATATGAAGCACTGAAAATACAAAAGGGAAGGGTTGCTTCAGTTCAGGCACAAAGAAGGCATCTTAAAATGGCATCAACTGTCAGAATTAATACTTCTTTGAACTTTACAGCCCTAGAAACTCCTCTTCTGTAATTCAAGCTGTTTAGGATCATAAACAGTTATTCTCAGTGCTGCTGAAACCAGTGTCACACTCATATCACCATTCTGATGTTTGATGTCTGTCATGCATCAGAAGGCAAACAATTTCATGCTTATCAAGAATACCTCAGAGCTGTATAAGAAATCAAGGTTCATCACAGGATGCTTTTGATGTTCCTCTTCTCCCTCATGACTGAAAGTTTTAAGTGGAGATGTTCTAGTTAAGGTTTAAGAGATGGCTGTAGGAGAAACAGGACAGACCCTTCAACTTACATCTATAACAAATGACAGAGTCAGTGACCTCTTGTCAAACAGTGGGGAGATATCAGTAGTACTGTGGGCTCTGGGAATCAAGGGTGAAAAGGGAACATTTCATTTTGGAAAAAGTGGAGTTCTTTAAACCAGCCTTGTGATGTCTAAGTCATGTTTCTCTGTTACCATTCATCAAAACACCCTGGTTTGGATTCTGTCCTAGCCACACAGCCTATTGCAAGAGGTGCTGCTTCACTTCAGTAATTTTGTTTTGTGGCTTGAAGGAAAATATCTCCTAGGATGTTAAAACTTCTTCCATGCGTGCTAACCTGCACATGCTGACATAAGATAGAACCACAGCTCTCCTTTCATCTTGAGTAAAATTGTGTGTGCAGCAGGTGCACCATGTTGTACTCAGTCTAAAGTTTTAAAATTTATTGGGGGCAGAAGAGGCAAGAACAACACGAAGTCTGTTTAGACTATCAAGCCGCAGTTGTTTCAAAGGGTCACAAGCCTTCTAGAGAACCTGAATGTGTTGAAAATCATAGGAAAGTCTACAGCAGTCCTTGGCAGATCTCCCCCTGCCTTTTTTATCTGCCCCCTTCAAAGCAGAGTTCTACATCTTGGCCTTAAGCTCATCCATGGTGCTAAAACGTTGCTATTATTGATGTTGTGTTATTCTGTGAGATCGTTTAATCAGGATGTAAAATAAGTCCATTGTCTTGCAAATGTTTCCAGCTCCTTGTTTTGTTCACGAGAGTCTCTTCAGAGACAATAGAATGTTTGACAAGAGAGGTCCAGCACATGTATAAGCATTTACAGAATAAGTACTTAAGTCTAATTACTATTGGAGATAGAAAAACAGATGATGAAAGGGAAAGCTCCGAGTGAAAAGAGCAATGCAAGAAGAAATGCATTTCATACATAGGAAGCAATGTTGCATGCAAACAGACCAACACTCGAGTAGTGGGGCTTGGGAAGTGCAATTGCCAGATGTTTGGAGAAACCACTAATCCTTAACAGTTCTACAAACAAAAGGAAATTTCATTAGCAGTGCTGTGTTTTCAAATTGTCGTGTGCTGGATCATTGAAGGTTCAGGTTTGGCAAACTCCTTTTGTTTGTGAGCGAGCTGGAATTGGAAGTATTGATCTGGATCTTTTTGTTCTGCTGGGTTTAGTACTGTGTAGAGATGAGATGAAGTATAAGAAATTGGGTGCTAAAAAGGTTTAACACTGAAAATGACTTTTTGGAGGAGTTTGAAGATGGAAGTGAATTGGTTTATTCAGTTAAAAGTAAAATATCCAAAATATGAGGAAGTTTTGTGGTCAGTCTGTCATAGGAATTCATTGAGAAGGAAAAGGAGGGATGCATTGTGGTTAGAATACTAGACTTTGAATATTGCACATTATCTGATCTTCATGACTTTTATTTCTCATACCTGAAGTTTTCTCCTTCCTTCCTGTTACTCCTTTTACTTCCTTTTTGATGTGAAAGTCTTTTGAAATAGCAGTGGTCCAAAAACTGGACAATGTCTTTATCAGGGAACTATGGAATTTACTTCTGTCTTTAAAATTTTCCCCTAAAAAACTTACAACAGTTCTAGTATTTTGAAAATAGATTTAATAACGAGTAATCAGTGTATCATGATACATTCCTGAGAAGGAAATAGTAACTTGTAATGGTTTCTTTTGGAAACCTGGAACTGCTATTACATGCCAGTGTGCTCTCTTAGAACACAGACTCCCTTTATGACTGTTATATTACTCATGTAAGTAGCAATAAATGAAGCTGTTTCCTCTGCTGTAAATCGCATGTTTACAAGCACAATACAAAAATGCAGATGAATGATGGTTTGGACATAGCTTTTGTTAGCTGTTGCTAAAAAAAAAAAACCAAAAAAAACCCAACCAAAAATCCCCAAACAAAACCAAAACAAAGAAACAAAACTAAGCTGGGTCTGATTCAGATACTTATGGCTGGCAGGGGCTATGAACTCTTTATGCCACCATTTATAGCCAAGCACAGAAAGAGGTAAATCAGCTCCAGCCAGAACCCCTCAACAAGGATCAAATCAGCAGTTTTTCACCCCACAGTAAGTTATAAGATGGGCAGATTGAAGCTTGGCTGTTCCACCAAACGTGAACAGAGGTCTTGTGAAGTGGGTTTTGGGGACTTTCTTCTCCTCCCTATTTGAACCCCCAAATGGTAAAGACCACATGAAAGTAAAGGTTGGCTACAAACCAAATCCTGATAAAACTGGTAATTTCCCCTTGCCACTGTTATTCTTTTGTTGAAGCAGGGAGCAGGAAAAAACATAAATATAGATATCTATTGAATTTCATGCCAGTATTTTTATCTGGAATGATATAGGAAATATAGGAGATAAAGATGAAAGGGTTAAACTATATGCTGCAAACATAGTTGATAAATCAGCTCTACTATCAATAGAATCAATTAAGTCAGATTTATATACTCAGTATTATGGTTTAAATTTTCTAGTAACAACTAAAACTTTTGTTGTTTGGAGTATCAGTAACGGCTGCACTTTGCAGGAACTCCAGAATCTGCCACTTATGGATTGAGCTCCTGTTACAGCTTTTTAGTAGGTAGTTGGTAGAAATACCTGCTTTACTAGTGATGGTTCCATTAAATGTTTAAGTATTTAACCTTGTCAGAACTTGTTGTCAGATTTAACTGAAATTAGTTGTTGCGATCAACTGATATCCTGTCCCTTAGTCTTGCTATGGAGTGACTGAAAACACTTGATTTTATTTTGTTTCAATTACTACCCAAATAGTTTCAATAGTCACAGCAATAACCCACAGCAGATAATTTACAGTGCCAAAAATAATAGGCTCCATTTTAACAAAATTTATCAGTACCTGCGACCTCAACCAAACCCTGCATATGGAGGGATGGAGGGGAATATATAGTAAGACATAAGTTATTGTTCCCAACACAATCCCTACGAGCTGCATTATTCAGAGGCAGTTTAACAATTTCCAGTTTTGTCTGCTGGAAAAGCTTATTGAGATACTTCGTTGTTCTGAAGATCCCAGGGAATGGCAGCTGTACAATATCACTTGTCATACTTAAGCATAATGAAATGCTGGCTGGCTGCTGCAGTGACAAGGATAGAGCAGCCTGCTGCATTGTCTGTTCCTGTCTGGAAAGGCCATTACAGTCTGTGTCCTGCTTATCCTTCCACAGAAGTGGAAGCTACTATTGTAAAAGCAGCCAAGTTCTTTCCAAGTGCAGCCTGGTTCTCCTGTGGTGGGGTGCACATATTCTGTCCTGCTGACATAGCTTAGCTGCTGCTAGAGTGCCATAGGGGGTAGGGGAGAAAAAGAAGTATTTACTTTGTTGGTTTTTATTTTTTAAATACCCAGAATGAAACAAACCCAAATAAAGCAAAAACCCCAAATACCAAAACCTAAAAAAAATTCCCACCTAACAAGAAACCCGTGACCTTCAGCTATTTCCAGGGCCATTTTGTTCTGGCGGTTCCAGACAATACATAGCATTGTGAAAAGTGAGTAGATACATTGGATGAAATTAATGAGCTGGACAAAATCCATGCCTGCTGCTCAGCTGGAGGGGGACATGAGCCTGCTTTCACACTGCAGAGGGTTGTGCTGGTGAGTAGCAGCAATTTGTCCAGTCCTGAGTCTGAACAGTGGCAGCCACTCCTGCCTTTTGTGTGCTGAGTCCTGTGGGATTGTCTGCTTTATGTCACCAGATGGTGAGTTTCTGTTGTGAATGAGTGTGGTGAAAGAAAATTTGATTCTCTACAAGCCCCTTCAAAACTATCTAATTGACAACCCTGTGTGTGCCAAGGAAGAGTGAGGGACTGAAAGGTGAAGTCTTTGCAAAGACAGAGTGGATTCGAGAGAGCAGAACAACTTGAGATCTACGTCCCAATTTGGTAAACAAATGTTTACTTAATGTTGGTTCCCTCTTGGGACTTTTTAGTTGGTTAAAGAAATACTGAAGTGCTTTGATAGACCAGTGAACTGGATAAGGAGTAATGTACTCAATGGCTAATGTGGTGTTGATGTTTTTTCTGCATCTGATAGGGCTCAACATTTGTCAGTGCAGTTGCAAGAAAAGGGGAAGAAAAACCCTATATAATTTTAATAGTTAGGTATGAGTCTATTATATTAAAAAAAAAACAACAAAAAAACCCAAAAAACCCACTTAATGGTACATCCATGCACTTGATAACCACCTTTAATCCACCTCCAGGGCCACATGAAGCAGTTCAACAGTACTTGTAGTAAACATTTTGTACTTTTTTAAAAGGGAAAGAGCAAAAACTTAGTTGTCCTGATTATGGGCACAGTAGATGGTAAGACTTGAATCTATGATGGCTACTTGCTTTCCAAAACAAAGCTGTGTTTTCATAACCTAGACATTTCCTATTAACCCTGTATAGTTTGCTGAAACAAAAAGTACTTGTTATAAAACATGTATCTTTTATTTCAATTTAGTGTATGAAAAATTAATTTTGAATTCCTTTTATTGTTTCAGACAAATCACACAGGTTTAAGTAGGAGAGTTAGAAATTAATTAACATGATTAACAGGGAAATGTGCAGAGACAGTTTTCAAGTACTTAGGTTTTGGCCTCCAGCAAAATCTTTCAGTCTTTTCATTTGAGAAATGTCCTGCCTCAGGGTGTGGATGACTCCTAGAGTGACAGTAAAACACATGAACCTTTCAAATTAAGTCACTGGTTCAAATATGATTCAAGTTAGTAGTAAGTGAAAGTCATATATCCTAAGGTATACTCAGGACCTGAAATACGGTTCTCAGGACCAGACTCAGCAAATGACTGAGGTGTCCAGAAATGAGGGACTTGCTGGTCCAGACTTCAGTCACTTGGTTCTCAGAGGAGAGATGTGTTCCTGTGCTATCTATGGTTCCTAGAACAGAAGCTGGGGAGAATAGGGTGCCTTAAAACATGGTTCTGTAGCCAAAGTAGATGAGCATACACAAACTGGCTGAGAAATAAGAACCTACCATTAACCAGTAGAATGTGTTGGTGAGGAGGATGTTACTGAAATTCTGTTCCATTCCAGGTCTGCTGCCTGGCTGCAGTGTCAGTTTAACTGTTTGTTGATAATAATGAAAACTGGTCACTTCCTTTCCTTGCTAAGTGCTCTGAGGAGCTTTTTGCATATCCTGACTCTTTTGTCACTTATGTTACCAAATTATTTTCTGGAATGGCTTCAACAGGAAGTGAATCTGCTCAGTCCCTCCAGCTTCTCTCTTGTGCCAAACACTTATCCTGGGATTAAGACAAGTCTGCCATGAGATATGGGTTTGCAGTCCTTCAGCCAGGGCAGAGAACTGAACCAGTCTGCTTTTTCTCAATAGCATTCTCGAGCAGCTGTGAAGACTAGGTTAGAGATAGAAGGGGTATAAGTCATACTACATGGATGGTTATTTTAAAATGTTAATGCTGCATTTAGACTTTTAGAATTAATCAAGAATTTATATAGCAGAATTAAGCTGCTAGAGGAGCAATCACAACATTGTCTGGAATTTCCAACTTTTGAAAAGCAGTTTTCAAATGAGAATATTCCTTGAATCTTGGTTTGATTTGCTTTACACTAGATTTTGTATGTAATAGATTTCAGCATGCACATTTTTTGCAAGTGAGAGCGTGTTCACTGATTATATTTATAGCAACTGTATGCCGAAATGCATTGTCAAAAATGGTTTTTGCATGACTTCCCAGATAAAAACCCTTCACGACTATCAGAGCTGTTACAACCATCTTTATGCCAAGTCTGGGGCCCAGAAGAGTTGTCTTTGTTGCACTTTGTCCATCTCTGTGTTTCCTGGATACTATTTACTTTGTCATTCCCCAAAACACCATTTGGAGGTCTAGGTGGCTTCAGGTACATTGTGATTGGTGAGGGAACTGGTCACTGTTCAGCTGTTTCAGGTGGCTTGGGAAGTCATTCATCAATGGCCCTGTGGTGCTCACTGATTTCCTTCGAGTCTCCCAAAGACTGAGAGTTCCCTTCTCAATTAATGTTCCAGCCTGGAGAAGAAATAGTGGCTGCTGCCTTCATGGCTATAGTAATTCCATGATTGCTTGAGGAAATAGGAGGCCAGCTGGGGAAAGGATAAATCAACCATTTGTCCTCCTGTCTTTCAAGTAAATGGTCCATTGATCACCTTCCTAATAGTCTTGTTGGACTAAGTCAGGGATCTGAACCTTAGCACTCTACTAAAATGGCAATTCATCCTGCAGCCACTCAGGTGCTATTAATGACTCAAAATGGGAAAGAATATGAACAAACAATTTAAAACTTTTTATGAGGCAGAGAAAGCAGTTTTGCCCTAAGTTTTGCTCTCAATAGAAAAAACCCTCACTCAGCCATGCAAGGTGGTGTAAAAATGCATTCTGTAAACATGCATCTGTCCCACTCTTCTCCTAGTCAAAATAGTGAGTTTGTTTCTAACCTAAAGCTGTTATGATTTCATTCCCTTTTCCCTTTCAGTCTTTTTTTAATTTTGAATTTTTCAAGCCATCTCAGTTGTGAAGCAGGAGAGGTCACTCTGTGTTGCTATTTGGACACTGTCTTGAAGTGCAGGAAGACTCCCTCAAATCTGAGAGTTGCTAAACCTTTCCCCTCCTAGAAAACTACATTTGTTCATCTGAACAAGTCCCTTCAAAAGATATAGGATGCACTGAAAATCAGTTTCCTATCTGGAGAAGGGGCTTACACAAAGGCTGCATTTTAGACTTAAATGTAGGACAAGCATCAACAATTGCACCCAAGACCTTTTCAATGCAGATATTCAGAGCTGTTCTTAAACTGTGTGATTGGACTTTCCATTAAATTAGATCAATACTTGGCTTCTTTCCAGAGGTACTATCACACTCAGCTGAAAGGAAATTTTCTGTGATCCATAATGAGCCTTGCTGCTATTCCAATAGTAATCACTGCGGAATATCAGCCAGGTAACAAAAAGCAGGGAGCTGGGGAGTCTGAGCTAGGAGAAATATGGGCCTGAAGAGTTTCTCCCAGATTCTTACAACTTCTCATTTTCATTTGTAGTAGATGAAAAATGGTGCACACTGAAAAGTCAGGGGGGAGAGATATTTTGAAAGAATAGTAAATAGCTTTACAGGTGAGGTATTTTGTTCAGGGAAGGGAAGAGACAGCTCTCCGTTACAGTGTTTGTACACGTTGTTCCTTCTTGATATAACCATATTGCTGGGAACCAGGATTGCTGGGACTCACAAGGTATCTTTCCCTTTTTTTCCTTCCTGTAGCTTACCTTTTTTTTTTTTTCTTCTTTCATGATAGGATTTCTTCCCTTTATTTCTTTATATTTACACTGAAAGTATGTGCTGTAGACTTGAACAACTTTTGCCTTTTTCTGTACAACAGTATTTATGCATCTACTCCCAGGCATAGGAACTGCTGACCCTTCTCTTATTTTGGAAGGAAACTGTCAGCCAAAGCCAATCATTGCATATATTTCAAATAAGTTCCCTCTCCTTAAGTGTAAATTACAAGCTTTTAAAGCAAACTCATCTTATTTGTTATTTATAACAATAAGTTCATAAATAGCTTGCTTAGTGGTATTAAGACAGTTACTAGTAATTAAATATTGATGCCTAACAGCTACTGAACATCTGCAAGTATAAGGGAGCTAGATATGGTCTGCAGGGTGTTATCTCAAATGTTACTGACTTGTTGAGCACACAATTACACTCTTATTAGGGTAATAAGTTGAAAGAATTATTGAGACATTTAATTGGTATCAAACAACATGTGATTATTTGTTGATTAGATATCAATTACAACAAGGCATAAACTGACATTTGATAAGCATGATAACAGATAGTTTGCTTTTGTTATGCCAATTAAAGGTCCAAATAGAATTACAAACCATTAGAAAATCACTGACATGTTTGGCAGCCTGTCAAGTGAACTGTAAGTGTAGGGGCTTCTGCCTTGGTGTGTGGAACTTGGACACTTTCTCATGAATTGGGACTGTCTTTAGCATAGTGACTTTGGATCACCAAATACCCAGTTTCATGGGAGTTATGCTTTTCCTCACTAGCAAATTAATTTGATGAAATGGAGGTATAAATATTTGCTGAGTTAAACACAGTAAAACCAGATAATTCACAAGACCTTCTTACCCAATTTTGCCAGCAGACATCCTATCTGAAAGCTGTTCTTTGTTGTGATTTAATCTGTGTATATCCATATACATATCAACACAATGATTTACATTTCTCCATGTAAATTAAGACTTCTTCCTTTATTAACTTGACTAGTGTTGTAAGAGTACAACTGAAAGACTTGGAGGAGAGAATGTCATTTTCTTTACCGATGCAAGCAGTATGATATTTTCCCCACATGCTCTGTAGAACAAGGTTTTTGTTTCAACCCTGAAAAGACTCAGTGCAAGTTTTAACTGTATTGAGTACAAAAAGTAAATTAATGAACATATAGGAAAGGGAACTTTTGAGGGAAGGAGAGAAATCTGTGTCTACACCTTGATAAGGCTTCTTGTTATCTGGGTTAAGTGAAACTATTTCAGGAGTTATGCTTCAGCTCAAGGCTTATTTGGACCAGTTACACTCTCAGGCTGTGGCACAGAGAAGTAATGGATGTGTGTTCCTGGAAATCATGTCAGCAGATACAGTGTCTTGTTATCTGTTATATTTCTGCAATTGTATCTACAAACTCATCCAGTGGACCATTCCTATTCTGCAAGAAATTCTGAAGGGAAAAGAGTGGAAATATTCCTTTTCTGCCCAAATTGCAGGATAGAGTTTTTTTCTGGATGCCCTATACTGTCCTGTGACTGACCCTTGGTAGTCTTTCCTCTTTGTTGAGCCAGGTGATGGTGGCCAGGACAAGAAGTGCCTCTGATCCACAGGGACCAGTTTCCCCCCTTTCCTCTTCTCTGTCCAGAGCTTGTTCTTACTGCTTTTGTTTCTTAAGACAATGATTGCTGCTATGGGGTGCCTTTCCCCCTTCATGTTTCCTATCCTGCAATGGCTCTGGCTTTCTGACATTTGCATCTGCACTAATGAATATACATAGTTTATATATATATTTTTTTTTTTATTTTTTTTTTTCTGAGATAACTTGCAAGGAACAAAGCAAGCATTTCTGTCAAATGACAGATGATGGTGGTATTTGTCTGAATTCTGTTTCCCTGTATGTGCAGCTATGTAGATCTGCCTTTCAAAGTGCCACCTTATTAACTTCTCAAGCTCCTGAAGGTTCTGTCCTATGGCATATTTGCTCAGGCAGCCAATTTGTCTTGTATCTAGCAATGAGAATAGCTGTGTGGTTAGCATTTTGGTGATTTTTTTTTCCTTTATGAAATGAAATTATATTTATTGCTTATGACTAAAATTAATTCATCACAATGCAAGAAGGCTTGTCACTGAAATGCTGTAAATGTCAACAAGTGTTGTTATCATGATGTGATGTCAAAATCAACTTAAAATAGCTCTATTACATGCAAATGAAATGCTTCTTTGGGAAATGATCCATTCTGTGTCAACTTCATTACCTAAACTGCCTCTGATTACTTTGATGTGTAACATCTTTCTGTAATTCAAATACCTTAAATGAATGCTCTATAATCATCACTGTGCTTTCAGCAGAGGGGAGATCGATGATTATGGGCTGCAGCCTGTACAGAGAGCAGGTAGTTCTCAGCTATTGTTTGTGTAGCTGCATTATTGACATTTATTTAAAGTAATCTTGCTGGAGGAGTAGTCTCGTGGTGGGGAGAATGGGTAGAACTGTGGTTTTGAATAAGTTTAGAGATTTTTAAAAAGCTGTCACTAATAGAGTTGCTGATCACTTTGTATAAAATATTGCAAGTGCTACTGAAGCCAATAGTTATAGTTTTGCTATAATATTGAACAGAAAGCTTGTTCTTTTCCTTGTTTCAGATGCTAAAAACAGAATCTTCCAGCTCTTCTGTGCAAAATGTTGTTTCCTGGTTAAAGAAACTTACCAGATGGAACATTACAAAGTCATTGTGTTTGGAGGGTTTTGGTTTTTAGTGTTTGGGATTTTTTTTTTTAGGTTTTATGTTTTGGGGTTTTATTTTAGTTGGTTTGTTTGATTTTTTTTTTTTTTAATTTTCCTTTTTTTGTGTGTGCTTTTTGTTTGGTTTTAAACAAGAAAAAAGGTCCAGACAGGCAAGAATTTTTTGACCTGTTTATTTGTTAGACAAACTTGCATGGAGTCTGGGCTCAGCCTGTGCAGCCCTATCTAGACTGAAATGCATAATGTGAATTGTGATGATTTGCTGGTATATCACTTAAGAAGAGAAGAAACAAAATCAATCTGATGTTGGAACATTCTATTTCAATGTTTCCCAAATGGCATTTTATTTCCCCTTGGCTGTGATTTGAATGTTTTGTCTTCAGATATATTGATGCAGAATGGAAAAGTGAAAATCAAAATAAGGTTTTCCAATTCTGCAAAAATGTTTTGATTACTCAAAAATGAATAGAAATGATCCCTCCTTGCCTTCCCACCTACAATTTGTCTTCAAAATGTTTAAACTTTGGGGCTTTTTTCTATATTACGTGAAGCAAGAGATTTGAAACAGAAAACTTCTATTGCCTCTACTGCTGCTTTCTGCATTGCTTCAACTGTGCTCCTCTGTGTGCCTTTTGCATTGACTACTTTGTTTCACAAACATATTTAAAATAAGTACATAATTGCTGTTAATCTTACAATTAAGTATAGCATATACTGTAAAAGTCACATAAGAGGGTAGGTCTGTCAGCTCATTGCAGTAGGTAAGTAGTCGTTCATTTTTTTCCCCCTCAGTCCTCTTGCAGACTGGGCTTTGTCACCTCTGTCTCTCATGGTGAGTTTGCCGAGTACTTGAAAGATGTTCATGTCAGTTCTTTTGAGCAGGGAGTCATTCGAAACGAGGTGAAGTTGTCACAGATTCTCACTATTTCTTCACTATCCTAGGGAAAAATCTTCTCCTCAGAAAACTTTGGAGAAACAATGCTGCTTACAGCAAAGAGAATTTCTTCAATGAATTACCTTAATTGTAGCTTTCAGCAATCAATCTCATGCTTGCATTGTTGGGGTAACTTCTGTGTCCATCAGAGAATCACAGGTTCTGCTTGTGGCTTAGTAGGAATTGTTGGGGACGAGAGAAATCCTATTGTGAGCTGGTGGAGGTAATTAAAAGGCTGATAAGGGTGGTGATTCTCCAACCAGGGAGTAGAGATGGTGTTGAGAGGTGAATTTCTGGTCCCCTTCAAATCACATTTGGTGCAAGTGTGTGGCTGCCACAGCCACGGCCCTACAGAACAGAGGGTGAGGTGACAGAAGCAAGTGCCGTTTCAAATCGCTCTGCTGCCTACGAGACGAGACAGCCCTACAGCAGGCGCTTTGTTAACACCCTTTGTCTGATTCCAAGGAAGATGATGAGAACAAATAGAGGGATTTAAAGAGCTTTCCACTTTATCGTTCTGCCTAACCTGCCCCATGCCAATCCACCTCAGGAAAGGAGCCCTTTTCCCACTACATTCATAGAGGTGAATGGAGCTGCATTCTGTTGCAGTCTTGGCTTATCTGTTGTTTCAGTTTGTTTCCTAAAGTGCTTAATATCCATGGGAGCTTGTGCAGAAATGTAATTTCCCAGTGACTGAGTTTGTTTTTTTCAGTTACCTCTTTCCTTTATAGTATATATGTCAATGAAATAGCAACCTGGTATTCAAAATCAGTAAAACTGAGCTGCTTTGGGATGGAGAAAGGGCAGTAGGTCTTAAGTAGCTCAGCTGCTGATCATTTTGCTTTCCCAGATGTCACTTTTTGAGATATTAAGTAGTGTTGTTGTTTGGATGTATATGTTCTGCTCTAGCTGCACTGTAAGTTGTCTGGGTCAGACATACTTCTTTAAAGGATTACATTTTCTGATGTAAAACATGGAGTGGAGGTGCTGTGATGGCATGAGGAATCCCCAGTTTCTCAGTTTGTACTTTGAGGAACATGTGAAGCTTGTGTTCCTGCTCTCAGTAGGACAGACATGACCCTCTTCCCATTACAGATGATTTATTCTCAACCTGAATGCCCTTTCTTCCTGGCAGAGGTTTCAACCATTCCCTTTCGCAGGTTGGTTCACAGGAAAGAAGCTGCTGGTGCACTGCAAGGGGGAAACTAAGAGTGGTAACTGTGACAAAAGCAAACCTGCACCTTTCAAAGTGTGTGTGGGACTACAGGTTCCTATTAACTTACGTGGCTATTAGATCACAGGTGAAACTCTGTATTCGTGTTCTTTCAGTTCAGTAGTAGCAGTAATATCTTAAAAATAACAGAGGAAGTATGTAATAAAAGATGTGGTGATGTTATGTCAGGGCAGATTATTCATTTGAATACTCTGTCTTAACCAAGAATGCTTGTTAGGAAATTCAAATTAAAAAGAATAAGTTGATGTACTGAAAGCTATCAACCAGAAAAAAAAAATCTTTCCTCTTACACACGCTTCTTAAACTGAGAGAAAAGTAGAGAGTATGGGAACAAGAAGTCAGATTGGCCCATTGGTGTTCTTTGGCTGTAAAAATGAAGATGGAAATACCATTTGCTTCCCTAGTATTCGTTTGAGCAGTATGGACTAACTATAAAACACATTACACAGATGTGCCAGGAGGGAAAATAAAACCAGTTTGATAAGAGATGGACCGTATTCTTTTACCCGATTTTTTTTTTCCTTTCTCAAAAACTCCTGCCCAAGGACCAAGTTTGTCAAAACTGTTCAGCAGTTTGAGACAGCTCTATGTCACCTTACAGAGCAAACAAAACTTCACTTCCAGAATTGTCACACTTCTTGTTGCCATAATTGTACTGAAATTGAGTGGAATTAGCTAGTTAGGATCTGTTTAACACATAACTATCTTCCGATAAAAACATAAGATGCATCTATTCTTCAACACAATTTAATTCTGTTCTTTTTTTTTTTTCCAAAAGCCAAACAGGCCAGGTCCTTGTCCTGCATCCTCTGCAGCATGTATTCCAGCTGAGGAATAAATGGCTGTACAAAACCAGAGGATAAGATCAAAAGCTCTACCATCTGAAAAAGTGTGAATAATGAATGATCCCTTTCTTTTTTTCTTTTTTCTTTTTTCTTTTTTTTTTTTTTTAAGGAAATCAGTTGTCTCAAACTCAGTCAGCAGCAGTCTGTTGAAAGAAGTTTGCCCTTGAGCTGAGAGTAAGGATGATGAATGGCTTAAAGGACAGCTCTTCAGTTTTAAGTATTTGAAGATCAACTTTTGAAAAAATTAATAAAGTGTAAATTCCTGAAAACAAATCAGCAGAAAACCAGACAGTCTTCTGTAGCAATGATCAAAGATCTAGGACAGCAGATGAGCTCACTGTTCTTCTCCATGCTCTGTTTCAGTTCACTGTTTAGAGATATGTTTATTGAACCTGTCATCTCAGGAACTCTGAACCACAAGCACTCTGATCTAATGTTTACACTCCCTCACCTTTTCCTGGGGAAGTGAAGTGCAAAAAACACAAGGAAATTGCACTCTAGAAACATCCATAAAACTGGATCCCCAGTAACTTTCAGTGAGTAGTACCACTGGACCAGATTTATGAAGTCTTACTTTTTCTGGTGAAAAAAGTAATGTAATTTTGTTGAATTTAATTGATTTGACAGTGCATATTGCAGAATGGGGATGCAGTTAAAATACCTTAAGACTGCCATGTGACCCCACTGCTCAATCTGCCTTTGGGTTCTTTATGAGGAAGGAGAAAACTGGTGCAGGTTCAGATCTCGTCTTTATATGGCGTACAGGCATACCTAACGAAGAAGTTGTATAAAAAGTTTAGTTATAATCCTTGAGGCAAAGCTGCTTTAAAGGTTGACTCTGGGCTTGAGTGTGCAGTGGCTGGGGTGCACTTTTGCTGCTTGCATGTTAACATGCTCACTTCTGTTATGAAAATATCTGTCTTTCAGTGAAGTCCTGTTGGACATCATTGTTCAATGGGTATAATCTTTACCTTGTTGAAACTGATAGCAAAACACCAACTGTTTCATTGGGTCATGATCCACGGCCAGTTAATTCTGCATTTTACTGATGCTAGAAGGCATTTAAGACTCATACCAGCTGGAAATTATCCAGTGTCCAGCAATTCCTTCCTGTAGTAGCCCCAGTTCAGGGAAAGTGTGGTCTCCTCTTCTGTGCCTTTTTTGCTAGTAGAAATTGAATTCCATGTGTCAGATGGTTAATTACTGGATTTTGCACCACTTGTTGAAAACCAGATGTTTTCTTTACTTTCATTCCCCTTCATCATTCTTCATCATCATGTTCAGAAAATCTTTAATCTGCCCTGTCCTTTGCATACAGACAGTCTTCGTTCTTTCAGCAGTTGTTGCAAGAAGTTATCCCTTGTTGTTACAAGTATTTTGTTTTTGAGTCCAATATTGTGCCCATTGTGGAAGTGGAGTGTTATCTGGACAATTCTCACATCTATTAAAGCTTATGTATAAATTTATGAAGTCTATATTTATTATTTCTAGGCAGTGGCTTTTCATTTGAAACACTTTCTTCCTCTGCTGTGCTTTGGAAGGTGTGCTCCATTCACCTGATTTGTTTCTTTCCTTGACTCTGTGCCTCCAGTTCAGTCTAATTTGACAAGTGCTGTAGGACTGCAAAACTTCTGTTGAAACTTGAGAGCCTTTTTTACTGGAAGTCCTAAGACACATATTGTTTATATTCCTTCAGGACTAGTCATGATGAAGTGGAAGACTAGAGAAAGATGAAGGCTTTCTGCAGGTTTACAACTTCTAGTAATCCTCAGTACAACTTGAGTGGTTTGCAAATGCACATCTCCCACGGGAATGTTTCCACGTTACATGGATCTTCTCAGACCCAACACAACTGCTAACATAGTGTTCTGACAGCCTCTCTATCCCAATTCCTGCCTTCCTTGGGACTGCAGTAGCTATTTGTACTAGCTGATATTTTTAATAATACAAGTAATAGAACAATATCAAACTAGAAAACAAGGGAAACATGTTCATTTTCCTACTCTAATTATACTTTGATTCAATGAGGTTAATATCACCCAGTTCTATGCTGCAGGCAGAAGGTACCTGGGAAGAATACCCAATGTTTCTGCAATACTGAGACCTGTTTATGGAGACTACTTCTTTGTTTTGCAAAGCATCAGTTAGTATTTCACACAGCTTTGTGTCTTGAACTGCAATCTTATCATTGCCCTGGAACTGAGTATCTATTTACTCCACTTTGGGTTCTGAGATCATGAGAGAAGGGCTTGTTGCTCACTGTGTCATGTAACCAGTTCCTCTTGTTACAGTCTGACATTTGAACCCCCCTTGCACGATTGAATTTAATTCATAAAAATGCTTCTGAGATGTGCAAGCTCTGTTTTATTAAAAGATAGAAAAAAGTCAAAGGCCAAAGGTTCAGCCTTCTGAGGCCACAGTCAAGGCTGTAATTCACCTACAGACCTGTGCTGTCTGCTGGCCAAGGTCTTGTCTGTAATTCCAGTCAGAGCATTTTCCACCTGGTTAGGACCTGTGGTGCTGATGGGTGTTGCGCAGCCTCCTGTTCCTCCACTTATTTTGCTGCTTGTGTTTATATGTTTAGGTGATTCAAGTATCTTCACAAGGGGCTCTGAAAGAATTCAAATGCTCTGATGTCTCTGAAGTTGAGAACAGCAGAGACACTCACGTGTCAGGCAGTGGTGTACTAGACTATAATTAATTCCTAAATTTCATATGAAGGGAGAGTGCTTCGTTGTCCTTCATAAATGCAAGAAACCAAAGGTTGAATTGCAGCCGAGAACTTCAATCTTCCATCAGTGTATTTATGCTTTTATATATATATAAGTAGCTTACATAACTGTTTACCAATACAATGAAGGCTGCATCAACTTCTTTGTAAGTTTGACTTGATGTTTACAGAGAGAAATTTGCGTCTGACGTAGCAAGGAGATTACATTGTTTGACATGGGAGGAAAAGGATTACAGTAATCTGTTCTTGTTTTACAGCCTGATGTAGGAGGAGAAAGATTATAGCATGCTTCTATAGGAACATGGGAATGATGGGGAAGTCACCTGCAACATTTTGAATAATGCCCTGGCATGCATTATAATATTGTGACACTGCTGCTTTTGCCATGTAACCAAGTCCCTTGTGGGCCAGTGGGTAGACATGGCTATTAAAAGGGAAGAGAATTATCACTTATTTGTTTGAGTGTAGACAGTAGCAGTTTGAGTTAAATCAGGCATTCCAGTGGCATGAAGGAAAAGGCCTGGCTGTTTAATAGAAATGCACATTTTGAATGAACTCACAAAGGCATCCTATTACTTGAATGTGTACATTCCTTGTTTTTTCCCCCTTAAAGAATTCAGTCAGGAAATAGGGACACATTAGCATTATAAATGGTATTGGCAAGGAAGGGAAAGGACTAGAATGATTTATTTTTAACTTTTTATTTAATGAAAAGCTGTGGATACCCTTTTTTCTTTTCTTTTCTTGATATTCGGTGTTGTTTTACTGGGGGTTTCAAATGAAGAGTGCAAGGTCTTTGATCAAAGGATCAGAAAAGGGTGTTTGGCTTCAAAGAAGGATGCTTTATTTTTTCCTTCATGGAAAGCTCCTTTGTGAGCTCTGATAGTGGAGCTTGTCAGGGGATCTCTCAGACTTTGTTACAATTACATTAACAAAACCAGTACGAAGCTGAGAGTTTCCTCCAAACCTTCAGGACTGTTCCCTTACAAGTGTCTGAGGTGACTTCTCTGAGCAACTCGCTTCTTTTCTTGGCTCCCACCCAAAGGCAGGGCAGGAATACCCTGATCTAGAGGGGGTGGCAGGTGAAGTCTCATTGCCCTGTATACCTAAGTCACTTAAAAAGTGACTGTTTACTAGATAGAGTCAAAGCATGAATTTCCCTTATGTTAACTCCGGTGGGTTTGGGTTTGTTTACTTTCTTCTTTCCTATCTGGAAAGATCCTTGCAAGGTACTTGTGCAGAATTCAACAAAGGGGCAGGAGACCCAGCCAGTGGATCCCTGAGGTAGTGAATCCACTGACATGAAAGTTGTGTGGAGGTTTGCACTTGTCTTGAGCTGATGGTACTTGCCTGCTGCTGTTTCAGCTCACTTTTGACTGGGCAGGGAGGGATATTCTTTGGCTGCAGTTATCTGAGAGACTTGTTTCTTGGAAGCTTGGTGGACAAAAATGTGTTATCACAATATATTTACTGGGGTCTGGATTCTTCAGTGATCAGGCAATGTGGACATTGCTACCTCTGCTTCTGGAGCTAGATAGAGAATCACTTCTAAAGCTAGATCTCTGGGTTTCTGGTATTAATTCCATAAATCATCAGAAACTTCTGCCATGTGAGTGATGTAATTTTTCTTGCTTTTTTTTTCTCTTTAATAATTATAAAAAAAAATTTGGTACTGGATAGAAGATGGAAATAGGAGTGTTAGGGAGAAGCCAAAGAGACTGTGACAGCAGGAATGAAAAACAGACTGTAACAACTGGTGGAACCAAATTGTGAATATTAAAGAATCTTGTTACCTTGGTAATTTAGAAACAGTGGGCTGCAGTGCAGAGATGGGAATAAAAGTAGCTTGTAAATATGAACAGGTCGAGTCAAATCTGAAGCAAGTGAAACCTGTCCATAAATGCAATGTACCTCAGGAGACCCTTAAAAATCTCTTAAGAAAATGGTTAATAAAAATCCTAGGCATCACAACTCCAGCACTGACATGATACATAACAAGTTTCCTTCCCATAGCTACAATGCCATCTCTGCTGCAGAAGAGCTCAACAAACATATCAAATGCCTGGTGCTGCTGGGGGTGGGGGGATGTTGTGGTAAATGTTTGCCCATGGTGGATTTCCCTCTCATGTCAAGCTGAGGACAAGGACCTTTATATATTCAGGTGTCACAGATGTAAGGTTTGCTGTTGGGTTCCTTTGAAGATATTTAGTAGATCTTTGCTATTTCAGGATACAGATACAATTCTTCCTATTTTCCCCTTTTCTTCATTTGCCACATTGCTTCTTTACTTCTCATGCCTCCTCAGTATCTTGCAGCAGAGGTAAATTAGAATCTTGCTCTCCAGTGAAAATTCAGTTAGTTCAGAACACTTAAGGGAGTGAGAGCCTTAATATTATCCTGGAGCTGAAGTCTTCCATAGAAAAATCATTTATGGCTTAGAAAATTGCAGGTCAATTGTATTCAGTAAATGAGACTGTTTTACAATGATTCTTACCTGGTGTTTTTCTTTCTCTATTCTGCTTTTCCTGCCATCTTGTGTTCTGCTTCTGTCAGGAATAAACTGAATCTGTGACTGAGCCATTTTAGTAGAAGTAATAAATTCTCACTAGAATTAGGGACATTTTGTGGAAGTTTCACTTGAGAATGTAAATGTGACTTTTTCCTTGAAGAGTGTTTGTCTGAGGATTTTCAAGAATTTCTGAGACTGCCTCTTGCCTCCAGTTGTTACAACCTCTTTCAGAACACAAACCAGCCACCTTTGAACTGCAGATTTTGGGCTGCAGGAATGTTCCTGTCACTGCAATGTCACAGCTTGAATCAGCACAGGCAGCAGTGAGACAGCTACTGCTTCTCTCATGTCTTACCCAAGCCAGACAACTCCAAAACTTTCCTTGGGGTGCAGTGGAAAGAAGTGGAGTTACTTTTGTTTGAAAGAGGATGCTATTTTTATAAATAATCCCAAAAATATACTCTGAAATATATTTCTTCAACTTTGCAGAACTTTGTGATGGAAATATGTTTTAATCAAGTCCCTGTGGAAAGGCAGTTTCCTCTACTGAAGAGGATGGGAAGATCAGTGTCCCATTTCCATTCTTACAGCCCAAAGACACTGAGTTGATGAAAATTGCCTTGAACACCCCACTAAAGCTGAAGAAAAGCAGTGTCTCCTTTTAATTTGGAGATGCCAGAGGCTACATCATCTATGATGCACAAAGGGTAATCTCAAAAGCTCTGACTGCAAAATTTGTGATTTGCAGAGTTGCATTCATGTTTACTTTTGCCCCTCAAAATCCAAACAAAAACAAGAAAAAGGTGCCCCAAAGACACCAGTTAAGAGCTGCAAAACATCACCTAAATTTAAGTCATTAATAGGCTGTATTATGCTGCAATTATTTATTGATTTTTACATAGTATGACCATTATGCACAGTGCCCACTGAACTGATGCAGTAGTCAGCAAATTTAAAAATCCTCTTACCTGACCTATTTTTATCAGCTTAATCCAGTTGTTAAACAACAATGAGATTCTAAATTTTCATAAACAGAAATGAAAGGAAGAGGAGGAGTGGGCAGAAACAATCAGCAGAACATGTTGCTGTTTTTCCCTTGCACTCTGAACAACCATGTGTGAGCCAAGCCCTACCAAAAAGCTTCTGCAATATTTCTGTTCCTTCACAATTGCTTCAATTTCCCAATAGCCCATCCAGTCTTCCATTCTGTCCCACAAAATGGCCATTACCGGATGCATCAGAGGACAATTCAAAATCTGTGATGGAGATAATCACTTCAAGGCAGCTTTTCTTCTTGTTCAAAGGCTGCTAGCACTGGGAAGCAGAAATTTTTTTCAGTCCCACAGGCTGAATAGGAAGTTAAGGCTGGAAAGGGAAGAAGAGCTACTTTACCTACTGGTCTGTGGGGCACATAGGTTACCACTGGTGAAGTGCCTCATGTTCACCATTTGAGTCTGACCCCAAGATTTACACCTATTCTTGCTTCATATCCCACTTCTGCCATGACATCCAAAATAACCCCCAAAAATGTGGAGAAATATTTGAAGAACTGTCATGTCCACCCCACACTTGTTATTGTTTATTTTTAATTTTGAAGGTGTTTTTCCTTTTGTGTTTGGAGGAGGCTAGCACAGCAATTTGTTCTCCACTGAGCAGGACATTTTGCAGCATTTCTTGTGTGGCATGCACACAATTGTGCAGAATAACTTTAGGAATTGCTCTGTTTTAGAAATCTTAAGTTAATAAGCAAATGTGTGTTTGGTATTTAAAACAATGCTGGGGAAATTATGAAGTAGGATTTAATGTTTATGTAAATTAAAACCTGTTAATAAAACTGACAAATTCCCATCACCATAACTTGAGGTGGGGCAATTATCCTTTGTGGAGTTTCAATAGCCCTTGCTTTATCACCGCCACAAGCCTCTTGACAGAGCACATGGTTTTATAGAAATAAAACTTGCTCTGCCCTGTCTCTGTTGCTTCAATGATTTTTAATCAAGTAGATGAATGGACTTGAGAAATGTGCAGGTCTTAGACTTGTGAACTTGTTTTGCTTTTTCTTTGGTGTAATAGTCACAGAATATGCTCAGTTGGAAGGGACCCATGAAGATGATTTTGTCCAATTGTTATCTCTGCACAGGACCATTTGCAAGGGTCACACCATGAACCCAAGTGTATTGTCCAAATGCTTTTTGAGCTCTGTCAGGCGTGATGCTGTGACCACTGTCCTGGGAGCCTGTTCCAGCAGCCAATCACTCTTTAGGTGAAAATCTTTTTCTAATATCCATCCTTTCCAACCTAAATGTCCCCTGACAAGACTTCAGGCCATTTCCTCAGGTCCTGTCACTGGTCACCACAGAGATGAGATCAGCACTGTGACTGAAGATACCCTATTGCTCTCTGAAGAGCCTTCACAGCAATACAGCCCAAGATTGTTGGCTGTGTGACTTCTAATGTAGCTGTCATACATACTGACTTTTGATGCATATCTGGAAAAAATTGCAGGGGATCCCTTTGGGGATCAAAGAAACCTCAAAATACAAGCAGAGGAGTAAAGTGTTGTCGGGGCAGAGGTCCAAGCCCCTCCTCTTCCCTTCTTCCACGTATATAGGATAAATAGACATTCTCCTACATCCTTTGGAAACTCTAATTCTTTCCTAGGCAAACAGTGCAGCAGTATCCTTGAGGGGTTTTACCTCCAGAAGCTGTCAGTGAAGACAAATCTACAGGCTATGAACAAGATCACAGGATCAGCTGTCCAGTGCCCTTGGCGAATGACAAATATTTTTTGCTGAGAGGGAGGTGGAGGAGGACAGAGATTACCAGAAAGCACATTTTTATGGTAACTGAAGTAATGAACTCAAATGAAAGGAATAAAATAGAGGTTTAGAGTGGAAGTGCCATTTCTGTTTTAACTACAGTGTTGCTACTGCAAAGCTATAAATTAGAACAAGGTAGTTAGGCAGGATGAAATAAAGGAAGAAAGGTGAGAGTCCTTAGTAATAGGAATCTCAGAGGAGCCCCACCTCTAGTAATTGAAGTACATCCCTCACTGGCATTGTCTCAAGTCTGCTCTCAGCTGGTAATTAACGGGGTTGGCAGAAAGATACAAGGACCAACTTGCACAGGAGGGGATGTGCTTTCCTTGCTCAGCAGGAAACTTGTTTTTGCTAGTGATTAAGAGCCTGGTTTTCCAGTCTTGGACTGGAGATTTGTAGCTGATTCCTGTGGCATTTTTTTCTGATAGTGATACTTAGAGAAATCCATAGGTCACCATACAGTCTCATCTCCAAAAAATGCTTCTCATGTTTTGTGGGTTTTTTGTTGTTGTTTTTTGTTTGTTTGGTTTGGGTTTTTGTTTGTTTGCTTGTTGTTTATTTTTGTTTTTTACCTTCAGCTACTCCAGGCCTCTATACCATCTTTGTGAGCCAAAGTAGCTGAGGCCTTGAAATAATTCTACCATCTTGCTCTGACCAGGCAGGGATAAGTCTAAGTCTGTGGCCTAATCAATCTCATCTTTTCCCTCCTGCTCTATTTTCTTGTGGATAGAGACTCTTTTTCAAGAATTCCTGGAAGGCTGGCAGATGGGAAAAATACAGAAACTGTTCTTAAAAGGCTCAAAACCAGAAAAAATATTAATGTGGGTCAAACGGTAGTTAATGGCTTATAGACAAAGAATAAAAGTTAGGCAAATGCCACCAAACAGAGAGAATCCGTTTCTTTTGATTTAGTGTTGCAGCAGATGGAATCCAAGAGATTCAAATGCAACCTCACTGCCTTTTTGCTGTTCTGCAGTTCATTCCCTCTGCTTCCTTTCTAGTGCTCACAAGAGCCTATTGTGGTCAAGAGGGTACAGATAAGCATTAAAAAGGTGAGTTAAGGAGCTGCTAAATCCCAGGAAGTAATGCACATCATTAGGTTAGAGCTTGCTCTGCTCTAGTATGCAAGAAAATGCTTTATTTTCTTTAGAAACCACCTTTCATTTCTAAGTACCCTTCTGTGTTTCAATTGCTTTGGAGCCTACGGGCCAGGTTTCCAGCTTGTGTGCATTCATGAAAGCCTTTTAAATGAGACCACTATGCCAATTTACACTTGACAGAAGGTGTTTCTGTGTACAAAGTACCAGCTGTATATTGTCTTAAACTGCCTTGTGTCTAATACATGACGAATGAAAGTGGAACAAACAGTGACAGCCAATAATATCTGAATACTTGTAATGCTGTGAGTAAAATCCAATGAATGGAACTTGGTCTATTTTTGGATGTTTTGTTGGGTAGCTCAAAATCTGATGCATAAAAGGATCAATGTCTGTAGACCTGCTTCCTTCCTGTGGCAAAACAGAAATACTTTTATAGTTCTAATGTCATAAATGAAACATGCTGCTCGCGTTTTAGACGTTCTTGTCAGAGAAAGCTGATGTCATGTAAATGAATGCTCCTGTAGAATTGATTTCAAGTAACTACCTACAGGTGCGTTCATTCTGAAAAATGCTGAGTCACTGAGCAGGCAGAGATCTAAACTTTTTGAAGGAACAATGAGGGGACTCTGAGTTTCTGGCTAGAATTGTCATCTGCTGCTGCTGCTTGATTCAGGTAGGATGTCTCCAAATGGCTTGTAGTGACCTCATAATACAGTACTTGTTTTCTTTCGATGGGAAGGGTTAGAGCCCTGTTCCAAATCAGATAAACAAGTATCAGTTCTCAACACAGCTTGAGCTCTACTTTCTTTTCGAGATACTAAATGGAGTGTCACAAAGTTAGTGTCTGTATTTTAAGTTAGACTTATTTTCCCCTTTCCTCACCCCAGCCTGGTGTAATGCCCTTGTCTAGTAATTGTGCAATTATTGCCTGAGATTTATGAACCTGACTCCTAATAGCTATTCAGCTTTAACCTGCAACACAATGTGATGAAGCAATACGCAGGAAACATTCCTTGTGTTGAGAGGACATTTTTCAAAGCAGAACTTTTGTTCTGGAATTTGAGTAGGACAGATAGTTCTCTCCCCAAAATATGCATAGAGGTTATAGGTATCAATGACTTTCATAACTCTTTGCAGATCTACTCCATGGCACCATTTTGCATTTATTTACTCAGCATACGGCTCAAGACTATCCATCTGTTGTCATGCCAATACACTTGCCTGAAGCAGAGGTTGCCTGAAGGCCCACACACAGCAGCAGCAGGGCCTTACTCCTGCCTTTCCCAGAGCTAATGGGATCACAGCCTGGGATCACAAGGTTACAGTAAATCAATAGTCACAAATCTGCACTCATAAATCTCTGTGCAGAAAAGAACTACATAAGGGCCTCTGTGTAGGGTCTTATAGATAGATCTCATTCATAAAAGATTTTGACTTCTTATTGTGGTACAGATACTTGTTTTGACAGAATATCAATGCTATGGTGAGCAGCCCTTATCGAGCTGTTTGTACAGAGCTTTCTGGGGATAACATGTGCACCTGCCTGTCATTGCCACAACTTATGCTCCCACCAGCTCCCTTCAATTTAGTCTTTGTATTAGTTCTCATACAGTAAAGCTGAAGGGGGTGGGAGGGAACACCCCATCTATCATTGCAGTGGGAAAAGTGTGATAATAGTTTCATTTGCCTGGTCTCCCTTGAATTTGGATAGTGATGTGTGTATTTTTTCAAGGGACAGGGATCTAAAGTGTGGATGTTTTCTGTGGAATCTCATCTCTTATGGCGGGGGAGAAGTTTTAGAGGGACAACTGAAACATGAATTAGGTTCACTCTTAAAATTAAGCCAGTATCTTTTGTTCAGGTGTTAGGTACATCTTCACATTCCATCTGCTCCTCTGAACTGTTCTTGTAAAAGTATTTCCATGTTATTCAAACTCTATTCTCAAATTATTATGCTTGAATCTTGCCCAAATTATTCTTGGATGCAGGAAAGCAAGCAGACAATGTTTCTTCCATGGTTTCTTTAAGTCTGGTCAAAATCTTTTCTCCCTGTATTGCACTGCCAGGTTTATTTCAGTCGGGGGCCCTTGGTTGGTCCAGTTCTCTGCATGGCAGATGGGCAGAAATAGCAGGTGCACTTTCACTGCCCTGTGTCAAAGTGCCTCCTGTACTCCAGGCATACTCTTAGTAGAGATGTAGCTCATCTCTGAGGGCAGGGATAACAAACCTGGTGTGACCAAGTACAGGTCAGTGCTACTTGGGGCACTGCTGTAACAGCTTGCTGGAGCACATTGCAATAGATCATCCTTTCCTGTCTGCTCTATTTTTCTTGAGGAAATAAATCACTAGGTTGTAGGTAAGAAGCCATGTGGCTTTGACACATTCACTTCTCTTTTCTTCTTAAAGGCAAAAGGACTGTGCTTATGAAGAGATGGCACAATGCCATGCCCTTGATTTGTTATTGAATATGAAAGTGATTTAAAATAGGATAAGAGATGTAATTAGGGAGTGTTTAACCTACAATGCAAAACTTAATGTGTTCTAAAACTGGAATATATACAGGGCATGTGCTTCAGTACATGCCACTCTTCAGTTTTTAGCCCTTGTCCCAGGTTCCTTTACAATGCACTAGCTCGAGATTGTGCATGAAAAATTAAACATTTTTAAACTTTTTTCTCAGGGGACAAAATCTAGTCAGTCACAGCATATGAAACTTTAGTTTCTTTGGAAGTTTTTGTGTGAGTGTAACCTTTGGACTTTTAGCAGTTTATCTCCCACTGTGATTTCACAACTTAGTTCCTGGCCTGGATTTCTCCAAGGAGCTGATACCATCTGGGAACCTCAGTTCCAGTAGCTGGTGAGCACTAGATGACAAAAGGCAAAACATCTAAAACACTTGGCACTGTAGTCAAAACTGTACTGATAAACTGACACACAGACAGAGGGAAAGAGAAAATAGTTGATTATCACTGGTGTTAACTAGATTCCTGATAAATACAAGGTTTCTTTATAATTGAAAATGCAGCCTCAGGAGTCTCAAATGTGAAGGGTTTTTTAACCCCTCTATTGAAAGGACTCTTACAACATAAGGAGGGTATCTGTTTACTGCTAATTTTCTGAATTCAACCAGCCTCTTGGCCATTCTTTCCTCACCTCAGATTTGTCATATTTCCATGTTGCAGACACAACTCAGAGTCCTGTTCCATTCTCAAACTGAGCATTGCATTCAAAAGTTATAACACACTATAAACATCAGGTTTCTATGATTAATTTTTTGGTTTTGGCTGGGCATTCCTGCTCCCCCCCGCCCCCCAACTCATACAGGAGTTGTGTTCTTATGCCACAATAATTCAAGTGACCTTCATCTGAACAGGATTCTTGTTGCCTGAATACTGCTTACAGATGCTTTTATTACTTGAGTTAGTGTAGCTTCTCTTGAATATTTTTGTTTTGTCAGTTTAAATCACCTTATTTACAAGCACAGAAATCTCTTGTTGTTCCCTTTTTTTGGCTTAAAATGCTTTTTGAAACAGAACTTGGTTTTTAACCTAGAGATGCTAACTTTTTCCCCCCACATGTTCCTTTTGATACATGAAGAGTCTGCCTTTGATGGCTTAAGAGAAGCTGGAGGTCTTGTCCTATGAAGTTTGATTACTCTGCCTAGTTTAATCATGAACTCATGGCAACCAGTACAAATAACTAAGTGGAGGTGAATTAAGGGTAAGAATTAAAGATGCTCAGCACTGCAGTGACATCTGAGTGATTTGACTCCCAGCTAAGCCAACAGCCTTGATTTTAGTATGTGAATTAGAGCATGTCCATGTAGTCAGGTGCAGAGTCATGTTTCAGAAGGAAGAGCAATTGAGTAGGTATAAATAATGCTTTGTTTCAACATGTAAAGGTGAATCTGCATCATTCATCTTTTTCGTTTTTTGGATGGACTGGTCTCTGTGACTTCTATTTTGCTCTAACTGCAAAACCCAGCAGATTTGTGTAGCAGTTCTCATTTCAGCTTTACTTTCCTATTTGATTGTTTTGTTTGTGAGATTTTGCTGCACCATGGCTTAGGCTATGGAGTTAAATTACTTTATCTCTGTTCCTATCTCTGTGCCAGTGCCAATGATTTCGAGTCTGCACTAACTTGTGGGATTACTGTTTCTGCCAGCTGACAATTTGTCTCCATTCACCTTTTCAATTACACTTAGAACAGGTAAACAAAAAAGCAGGAAGTGTGAAACAGTTAAAATCGAGCTTCAAGAAGTACAGCAGGGTGGAGGAGAGAAAAAGCTGGTTGTGTTCAGATGCTTGAGGCAGTGAAAGTTTTATGTTGGTGTGTCTGCCTATGTGCAGTATTTGAAACAGTGCTCTATGTTACCTTTGATCCTTCTCATCCTATTTATAACACAAGGAGAACTCTATTCTATATCTATTTCTGTCTTTAGATTTAGATTTTACTGTTCCTTGTTACTTCAGTGTGAAGGGGAATAATGTGTATTTTAAAGACTAAAGAGCCAAGACATTTCACTAGGCAGATAAATACCTTTTATTATTAAAGATATACTAGTCAATAAGGAAATTAATGTCTTTGCAAGATTTAATTTATTAATGAACAGACCTATGAAATCAATCAGCTAAAGAGCTAGGGACAGACATCCTGTCATAATCATTCACTTTGAGTTGGTTGAGTCATACTTGAAAATGTTGCAACTTTACTTGGGACAGTATTTTTTAGTGAAGAATATCATACAATGAAGTAGATTTATTTTTTTGAAAAATTTCCATGCCTGAATTGGTTTCGGGAAATAGTTATTTTATGATTTCCTGGTACTGGGAGTCCCTCCATCCAGCCACAAGCTGGTCCACTTTGTGAGTTTTCCTGTAGCCATCAGCAATATGTCCAGATTCTTTTAATCCTATTGGCAAACTGACTCTGTGTTTTGTTTTATCCTTTTCATTGTTTTCTTCTGAACTCCTAAGTCATTGCTAGCTTTCAAGTTATACTCTTTAAAATCAATGCACTAATAAGGAAGCTTCATGTGGCTTCACTGCTGGAGCCTGGAAATTTGAGTTCAGACACAAACTGGGGCATGTGGCATAAACTCATGGGTGAAGTTTAATCTGTATTATGATGCCAACTTCATTTTCCTTCAGTATTAGACAAGCTAAGTATTATGTAACACTTCTTTGACTAACCAAATTGGTTTTGAAAAATTTTCAGATGTTTTCTCGAAAATGGAGAGGTTTTCCTATCAGAAAACAGTAGTTTTCTGTTAGTCCTATGAGATTTCCTGTAGGCAGAGAATTTATGTCTGTAGCTGGTTATATATATGTGTGTGTGTGTGTGTGTATATCTATATGTGTATATATATATATGTGTGTGTATATATATATATATATATACACACACACACACGCACACACACTTCCAGCTTTCCCTCATATGGAAAATGTGTAAACCAGCTTTTTGAATTAGTGTTCCAGTTGTCTTAGCCTACCACTTTCCAAATTACATTTTACTGGTAATTTCTGCTCTTGTTTCTAATCCCTCTAATCTGGAGATTTCATTACCATGCTGTTTACTTTCTTCCTGATCATTATTAGAAGTATTAAATCAGGCTAGTAATAATGCCTCCAAAGCTCAGTCACTTGTCATGTAATATTGTATTTTGTTTGCACTACTTAAGCTGTCTTGTAATTTGTAGGGTAGCCCTCAACTCCAACCTGACAAAAATCAATTGAGAGGAAATTCATGCAACAGTTTTGAATCTCTAAAAGCCATATATTTTAAATCTGCTGAGGGCCTCCATCTACAAATCTTGTTTTGTCAATAAAAATAGTAATGCAATCAGCTCAGCTCAAGGAATCTGCCTGTTGCAAGATCATTCTCCTTCTAGAATTTGAGAGCTGTGGATGCTACTGGTTCAAAGATGTTTGTATCTGTTTGTGGCAGTCTGCTCAAACTGAAGTGGAGCTGCACCTCAGTGCTTTAATAACAGAGTTCTGGTCTCAGAAAAATTACATTCGCTACAATTATTAGCTGTGCCAGCACATAAAATAGAATATTGGCAGGTCTCTGGTCTTGTCTGTAAAATTACATGAAGAGAATAGAAATTTCCATAGGGAATATAGGAATTTGAGTGTCTTCACTTCTGGTGAAACAAGAGAAACTCAGTCTCATAATACTCTTTCCAGAAGAGTAGCTTAATTTCAACAATAGTTGCAGGTGGACAAGAAAAATGTGAGATGCTTGAAAACTCTTGTGGAAAGGTCATAGAAAAACTTTATTCCTGCTTGTGTGGACTGACCCCCACCCCCTGCTCCCTGCTGTGTTTGCCGGAACTGTTCCTACCACTGGCTGTTACTGGTCTGTGAAGATCCAGTTTGCAGAAAACTAGTTTTTATTTTTGTGGCCTCTTGCTGATGGCCCAAGGGGTTTTTTATTCTCTGTTCATGCAGTGAATGGCTTGTATCCTTTGGCTTCTTCAATAGGAGCTGAATTTCAGAACCAGTCTATGTGAACATACTGATTGGCAATTCAGTTTTTCCTGCCTGCTTGCTTAAGACATCACAGTGGTAGAGCTGCCTATTCCTGAGAAAAATGCTGCAGAGAAACATGATTTTTTTTTTTTTTTTCACTGTAGTGGGCAGATTTTTGAATTTTCAGTAAAATATGAAAAAGCATCTCAATTCTGCCTGGCTTCACTTTCCACTGAAAAACATTAGCATTGCTGTAAGGCTACATTTCTCAGGGTATGGATTTCATCAGCAGTATCCATCACAGATCAGGAGAAAATGTTCTTTTGTCTTTGTTTTCCAATCAGATTACAGTGAATTAGTGGGGAGGTTGTCTCCTTTTCCAAAACTGAATGCCTTTGGTTATGTTGGATCAGTTGCAGACCTCGAAGCAGCCGGTCAGGACAAGACAAAATTACTATATCCTTTGTTAGAGTCACTTTATTTCTGTTACTCACTTTGGAGGCCTATTGATCTCACAATCACAGCATCTGTTGCTGAACTGGAGGGGGACTCTGGATGTTCTGTAGTAGCACATTCAAATTCCATGTTGAAAGCTGTGGAAGTGGTAAGACTTTGTGAGACTGATGAGAATATAATGCAAATGTAAACTTCCAAAGGGTTTGGCCAAAATAGATATGGATTATGTCTTCCAGAGCTTTCCATAATGCAGTTTCAGGCATCTTTTTCTGATTAACTGGTGCTTAAGAAAGGCTAGAGAAGAAGTAGGGAAAGGAAGGAAAGTAGGGCTCCAGTCTATTGACTCTCTTTGCAAATTACAACCAAAACCTCATCAGTGGTGCAATTCATCCTAAACATTTTTTATTCTTCCTTTGCTTTTCCCTGACTGTGTGTGTTGAGGCATTTCATCTTGTTTAGAGGCTTTAGCTTCAGTTGTTTTCTTTTGTAAATTTGGAGAAGAGGTGAGTTTTTTGATTACTCAGTGTTTCCCCACTGCAAAATTAAGATGAGGTGCTTTTTGTTTGTATCATTGTAAACTGGTTTATTTAGAGCTTATTGGTGCTACTTAGAGAAAATCTGGCTTTATTAAAGTTAGTAGTGACAATAATATGCAGTTATTGACCTTTGGGAATAGCAGCTATTTCAGAAGAGAAGAGATTAATTTTTGAAGAACTTCTGAAGTTCTATAGTACAAAAATTTGTTTGAGGCTATACATCTGCTGGTTTTGCTCCTGGTTTTGTTAACACAATTAAAACTGTGCTCAAATAAAGAAATCTGCTTCTCTAGCTGGTATTGTAGCATATCCCTAAATTCTTCTGTATAGGAAAGGAATGGCAATGTGTGCTTGCATTATTTTAAAAGCACTGTGCAAGGATTTTAAATTTTCCCTTTCCTGAGATTGCTCACTAGGTATCTTTTTCCAAGTTTCTTTTACACTTGGTTTATTTGCAACTTTTAAAATATAGATATTGGTGTTCTCAACAATGCAGAAACTATGGAAAAGAAAAAAATTACTATGGTACCTAACATTTACTGGTGTACTTCTTACAGTCCTCAAGGGACATGCTTTATTTTTTTTTTTTTTTTGGTAGATGAGAAGAAAGCAGTGTATGGAAGAGTCAACCAGAGACTGACTGACTTCAGCTCAAACAAGGTACTGCTTTGTGATTTATGTGAGTTAAAACCATAAAAGAAATCAATCTTTGAAGATAAAACACTTTGTTACAGTTTTTGATATGCTACCAGATTTTTTCCATACCTTTTTGCTGTTCCAAATGAATTCAGTGAGACTTAGGTTTATGTTTATTGTTAACTCTTTGTACTGTGAAGATGTGTAGCTTAAAGGTAAGCATTCCACTACTGAACACAAAAAAAAGCAGATTGTAAATATTTCCAAAAAAGCACAGGATGCAAATGTTCCTATAAACATCGATGTTCTACCATGTGTGGGATAACAGATAAAATACTGCTTTTTCATGTTACAAATAATAACATCAAAATGCCCCAGAATCCCTACAATCCAAAGGAAAAATGAACATATTGTCTCTCACAGGGAGAATTATATCAATGTTAGATTTAATTAATTTAGCTTTATTCGTCCCTAGAAGCCTTGCCTATATAAATGCTAATATGACCTGGATAATTTGTTATAAGGTGTGTTTTTCTGAATCCTGCTTTAGCTTGCTGAATTAAAATATAGCAAGAGGAGGCACAATGCTGATGACTTGCTAAAACCACAAGATAGCCTTTAAAATATGCTATGTTTAGATTCCCTCTTCCTGGCTTTGTCTGTACTCATCCTCAAAACTTCCCTAGCTGTATAGATTTTAAGCATAGCTTGGTTTCTGAGTTCCAAATAATACTGACTTAATTCAGACTTCTCAACCTTTAAATTTTACTTCTCTCCAATTCTTCCAAACCCTAGACTGACTAAATATGTCTGCACCTTTTGTCAGTTTGGGATTTTTTCACCTGTTTCTGGACAGTACTGACTTAGAGTGGATGTTAGTTTGTATAGACCTTGTCTGCAGGTAGGCAAAGGCAAGACTGCAGTTCTGTGTGAGTGGGTATTGAGGGAGGCTTAATTTAATTCACTCTCTTGTGTTCAGAACAAGTACAGTTCTGGGAGTTGAAAAAGAAAAGATAAAATTTGTGCTTGATATTAGTTTTTGCAATCTTTTCCAAAATTGTGATGCAAATCTGTAGACCCAGTTTAGAGGAACATTCAGTGTCTATATTTCCTTATTCCATTATTCATCCATTTCACAAGATTCTTTTTTTTTTTAAATGCCAAATTCCCCCCTCACCCCCCC
>JAWWLZ010000174.1:7216257-7228687 GCA_035041345.1 Poliocrania exsul
CCCCGTCTTTCTACAAAATCAAATGTTAAGATAAACTTTTACTTGTTTAAAAATATTATGGGAAGCTGTGTCTTTCAGTTACTTTGGCCTTTTTTTCCCCCAGGTTAATGAAAAATTGCATCTTCTTTAATTTTAGCCTTGTTTTCTTTTTACTTGATACATGCTGCTTCTTCATAGATACAATTTTTATGTATATGTTTTAGCAGTTCTTGAAATGGCTCCTATGATATTAACAGAGTACAGGGAAAAACAGCTTATAAGATACATGCAAAAATATTGTTTACATAAATAGCTGCTCAAAATGTTGGCAAATGCTGGGGAGGATAGAGCAGTAACACTGTAAGATGTGTCTGTGCCCTTATAGATTAGCTGATTGAGACATTTGAGCATAAGAACAGAAGGATGTGTAAAGTCAACCTAAAAGTCCAGCTAGATTATATCCTTTTTTCCCAAAGGGAAAACAACATTACCAGTGTCAAATGAGTGTAAGAACAGAGCAAATCATTACTAGTGGTGTCCAAGGATGCTCAACCAAACTCCACCAACTTTCAAAATAGTGATTTCAAAAGTTCTCAGCGGGATTTTCTTCTGTGAATTTCTACTTGGCTGTCTAAATATGCAATTTTAAATTAATAAAGGCTTATGAGATATGTTAGAGCATATGCACATTTGTAAGTGATAGGAGTAATTCATTGCAATGTACATATTTTGTCATGATCTTTCCAAAATTTCTTCTTATAATTAATTCCTGCTTTTATACTTAGGAGTGACAAATGGGCAGATGATTGACAAAATCATTTAATACTTTAATACCCCAGGTCAGAGTTTTGCTGTAATTTTCTTAGTCTTGCTATTTTTTTTCATATTTTACACATTTTTCAGATCAGGAAAGTCATGCATGGATTTTTTTGTGTGGACCATGTCATATGATGCTAATTAGAATGAGCACATACAGCAAGTAGGGTAATTCAGCTTGTATGTACAGTTAGAAAACAGATTTTTAAGCAAATGATTGCATTTTTGGCATGGAAAACATAGGGACATATGGCCATGTCACTGAATGTAAAAGAGTTAATTTAGTTTGTAACTTTTCTGACCATGTCTTAGAATTAAGGTGAGAAATAAGCACAGAATGGTATATATTAAGGTCATAAATGATTACTCTGGTTATTTAGCCTGACCTTTGTGAGCCCTTGAACTCACCTGCATTCTGGCTTTCAATCCAACACCTTTGTTGAATTAGTCTAGGTACTGTGTTTAAATCTATATAGTTGTGATTTCAAAGTGTGCAGAGATGGAGAATCCTGGGTAGGCTATTAATGCATCTTACCATAGCAAAGGTATCTCTTCTTACTTACCTGAATATGCCTACACTCAAATTCAACTATTGCTGCCTTGTCCTCTCTTTAATTGCCACATTGAAGGCCTTTACCATCAAATTCTGCTCTCCCTGCAGTTCTGTTACACCATGATGGAATTCTCCCCTAATCACACTTCTAGGATAAGTAACTTTTTGAATTTTTAATTCAGGATCTTAAGTTTTCGTACTGTTTTCTAAGCATTTCAGATTTTCCCACATTCTTATAAAAAGCTGGGTATCAGAATTGTAGGTAGCATTCCAGCAAGGCTTTTTCTGTAGACAAGTGCAAAATTGAAATACCTCTACATCTTAGTGTTTCTCTGCTTTAGTGTGCAGCTTTTTCAAGCTGTCAGTCTGCACTCACTCTTCCATTTTTAAATGTTTGATACATGCAAATGGCTATGAAAATTCTGCTTCCAGCTGCACCTTTGCTGCTAAGGAAAGATAGGCACAATTGATTGCTGTTATCAGAAACTTCAAGACATTGGAAGCCTGTACCAACATCTGAGGTTTTAAAGATTTGCTGTCTCCGTGGATTTGGTCTCAGGTCTACAACAGTATTTGGAAAGATATAATCTTGCTAGAGTCCTTTGAAAGCAGGCAGAGAGGGAACTCAAGGGAGGAAAATGTGAGAAACGTTGGTAGCAGGGATGTGAGTGTCATACAGTGCTTAAAGTTTGGCAAAACATGATGGAGATGGTGATATCTCTTTTCTCTGTCTTCGTTTGATTGCATCCTCTTGGGCTCAGTGAAAGCTCGATATAGTGGTGGACCTGGGGACAGCACTAGATAGTAAATTAGTAGCTTTGATGGTAAATTTCTCTCCTTTCAATCCAGATCTTCCCTGATTTAGAGTCAAATTAAGGATTGCAAAGCTGGGGTAAGGGATGAAAAATCCCATTTCATCTGTGTTTTGCTCACAAGTTAAATTTCATCTCTTCCCTCTTTTTATGTTTCTGTATTGACTTGATTCCCTGTCAGTTGTTCAGAGACTGACTGACTGGAGTGCTGAACTGAAGGCAGCTGTTAAGGGACAGCGCTAGTTCAAACTCTCCACTGTAAGACCTCTTCCTTTTAAAACCTGTGCTATACAACAGATAACAGTGGTCTGTTAGCACACTGATTTATGAGGAACTGGGGCTCTGCATGGCAGGCCATGTGGTTACTCTGGTAGTTATTTTTCTGACTCTCACCTTGAGCCAAAGAGCTGCCTTTTCACAGATCGTTTTATACTCAGTGTGTTCCATAGTGTTTCATTTGTTACCTTGGCTCTGTTTAGCAATGTATTGTCCTAGGTTCTGTTGTGATTTTTTTTTTCTCTGTGGCACTACACTATTTACTACTCCATTTTTTTTTAGTCACCTTCGGTCCTTATGGTAACAACTTTACAGATGGCATTTTATCCAATTATTGACAAAATTTTCAAATAATAATTGTGCATTAAGCGATCTCTTTTGCATTCACAGATGAAACTCAGTCTCTTAACAATACTAATTTAACAGTTAAATTTTTGAGACCTCTAAAATTGGATGGATGTTAATTGTTTTATTGTCTGTCACATACTCCTTGATACAATCTTGCTTTCTGACTATATTCAGCTACTGTTATAGGCCAGAGTAAAGTTTAAATTTGGTACAGCAAAAAAAAAAGTAAACTTAAGTCAATGCTTCTGAATACCCTCAATCATAAAGAAAGTGTAAGTGGCTAGAACTGTTGTTTCCTTTAAATGACAAACCCAAGAAACTGTAATAAATACAGATTACCTAAATAAATCAAATTCAGGATGCTTCTGTTGAAGAGCAAATCAGCTGTCATAAAAATTCCTATAAAGTTAAGTAATTTCCATAAGCAGGTTTTCTATTGGATAATGATTTATTCATCCAATGTTTCTCCAGAGATCTTAGCTCACTGCAAGAGCAGATATCGTAAAGAAAAATAAAACCCTGTTGTTTTTTTTTTTCAATTTCTGCAGAAAAAGGTGATATTGTTCTCCAAAGCTGCTATGAGAATATATGTTTTGTTTCTATTAAACTGTTGTTTCAGTAAGAAATTAGGGCTAAGTTTCTTCATCCTATTTATTAAAGCCTTGTCAGTTTACTGTGTAAACCTGATAACTCTTCCTTGCAATCTCCAGTGGCTGAGCCAGGCCTCTGGAATGTCATCAAGCAATTACACAGGTCTTGAACTCTTCATCTTAACTGTCATCTCTAAAAAAATAGATTGCTTGAGCACATTTTCATTTTGCAGGCCTGGCTCTTCTGGTGTATGGCACCTCCCAGAGCCTCCTCTCTTCCTGTCTCACACCTCCTTGTGCTTTCCAGGAACAAGTGGGGCTGCTGGACACCCTGAAACCCATCATGTGTTCATGTCCTTCTGAGCTCTGTACATTCATCTCTGATTGGTGTGAGAAGGACCTTTTAGATGCTCTGTAAAATCTCCAATAAAAATTGTAATTCTTCTAAGGCCATTAGACCCTAGAGCTCTAAGTGGCTGCCCTTGCTATTAAAGCACAAGCAATAGGGGGAGGATGATATGAGTGTCTGTGGTTGCTGAATTGTGTGGTGTAACCTGCTCTTCGACTGAGGTACTTCTGTCAGTGGGCACTACAGCTGCTTATCAAAATATCCCCCACTGCTGCAGATAATGTTGTGACCATGACATGAATATGGCAGAACATCAATAGAAGTAGCTGAAACAAGACTTCAAATAAGACAAGCCTGAGGCTATATGTACTCTTCATTACGTTTCTCTTTCAAATTTGGCATTTCACAAAGTTATTGCAAATACTTTCCAAAGTGAGCCCCTTGGGTAGCTGGCATCTGGCAGTGCAGCACTCCTACAACACAATCCAGCTCCTTAATTATCACAGGAATGCTTTAGACTGCTGTGTCTTAACTCAAATAAGTGTGTAATCTCTTTCTTGGAATGTCGTGTCCAGAAAATGGTTCATAATGAGACATTTCATTTCCATAGAATGTTTGGATGTCTTGTCAATGTAGTGGTCTTGCAGTGAAGTGAGTAATGAAGCTCACTTGGAGTGACTCCTAGAGGCAGCTTTTTATTCTAGGTAAGGGCAGAGAAGCCTTCTGAAATTGTGTCAGGGATTTAGAGACTTGCTTGAAATCCAGGCATGGTGAGAAACTTTAGTACACTCTGTATTTATAGGGATGAAACTTGTGGGGTTTTTATTCTTTAAGCATTGTGGCTTCAAAACTTTTGTCACAGATTTTTATGTGCCTTGGAAAGCTAAATATGAGGTGCTTCATGTAATTGATTACTGCTTTTAAGGTAATATCCAGGTCTGTGTGGAAAGGTTTATTGACTATTTGCTTTCTAGTTATGTAATGGAAGTGGAGTCTAAGTAATACATGTGCAGTTACTTGAGAACTGATATATATTGAAAAAGTTGATTTTCTTCTTAATATAAGATTCAGGGTCACCTGGATGTTCACAACAGGAACACATTAAGCTGGATAGCTTGCTGCTATAGAGCACAAATGTGTTATTTTTTATTATTTCTTAAAAGATAAAAAGAAAAGATGCTTTGTAGAAACCATTTAAAAGAAATGGAGTATGACTAAGCTTCATGGTTTGAGTGGTATGAAAAAAATTCCATTTGATATTTGCAGTGTCACACTCAGAATGTGGTGGTTCATTGTGTATTTGCTGCTTGATGGGTATGGTAGGAAGTGTGTGATGTTATATAGACAGTATTGAAGTGAAGGAAAGTGGTTTCTGCACTGCATTTTTCTGTGAATTGAATAGCAGCACTGCAGTGATGGACCATTGTATAAAATGACAAGCATTATTTAAATTATGTGCTTGCTATTGTAAAACTAAAACAGTAATGCTACCTACAAGATGCTAATGAAAATTTGTAGAGACTGAGTTCTTCTCTTTTCTCAGTATCTTTCATGACATCATTACAGAATTTATACAAAATGTCTATTAATTTAATCAATATGCTTTTCTGGGATTTTGTTTCTCTTAGATCCTGTATACTCCTATTTGTTGCATCTGGCTCCATAATATTGTTTGTCTTTTATGCTCTATATCACCCTCCTGGCCTGTCAGTGCATTAACTAACTGGAGGTTTGGTGATTTTGCTGTGCCTAAATGGAGGCAAATGCTTTTCAAATTCAAAGGATTTTGACTGAGTTGTGCATTAAGCAATTTTTGAGAAGACACATGTGGCCTTACTCTGAGTGTTTGCCACAAGGTGAATTCCAGCTTCTGGTGCAGGCTATGACTAACAGTCATCTCTAGAAACGAGTTTAAAACAGATGCAAGTATTGTGGACATTTGAATTTTTTTTTTTAAATGGTTATATTGACCCCAAATTGGATCAGCTTTCTGTGGTTAGATAGTATTCTGATTGGCTGCTTTTCCTAAAGCTTCAGCCACTTTCTGTGAAGAGGAAGCATGACCCAAATTTTCCAAGAAGTTTTCCCTGGGTATGGGGAGAAAGCCCTTACTTTAGTAGTTGTTAGAACACACAATTTTTAGAACAGGAGTTATGCCATACATCTGACTGTGTGCAGTATATAGATGAATGGTCTGTGTTGTGTTACCAGCATTATACAAAAGAATCTTCTTTCTAGTGATGGTGATAAATTATATCAAGTCTTACCAAATGGAAACAACTGATTTTATATTAACAACCTCTCTTGTTGAATAGGATGTACATTAACTGTGCCTCTTGCACAAATCGCTTCAGAACAATAAGCATCTTTTCTTCTAATTTTAGATGGCTTTTGTATTGGTTTGTGTCTCTGGTGAATTTACCTGGGGGGAAAGGAGATCTTCTGCTTATACACCCACTGGTGCATGTGGTGGCTGGATCCAAAGAGGCAGCACATGATGGCCCAGCAGTAGCCCTGTGGGCACATGGCAGTGCCCTGGGCACCTTGGGTTGTGACACAGCTCACTAAAGAGCAAGGATTGGGTCTCTAAGGCATAGCTGGGTGTTGGGGACATGTGAGGGTCACAGCTGCCCCATGGAAACATATGCAGGGAATCATTTTGCTTTAAGGTATAAAGAGAATCAATGTAGTGGAAGGAGACTAAATACTCCTCCCAGTTACTGAACAGGAGGATGAGCAATGCAATTGTATCTGCTCTGAAACAAAAATGACATTTCTTTACTCGGCCACATCCCAATGTTCTTTTCACTGCACTACTAGTTTTGAGTAACAAATCAGCACCTATTCCAGCTTCTTCCTAATAGGCTGAAAATACCAAAAAAGGATTGGATTAGCTGTGTTAAGTTGGTGTCAGAGGGAGGAGATTTGGTTCAAGTTCTTACTTCTTTAAAAAATAATTACTACTTAGTTTGCTAGGGGTTTTTTTTAAGCCATTAAATTGTAAATGTAATAGAATTTAGCTAAATTACCCTCAGTAGAGCCAGATAGCCTAGATATAATGAAATATAAATCTATTATCTTTACAGCGAATGGGACAAGTACATACAGAACTGATCCTCTGTGTGCAATAGTAAATAAAATGAGCAGTATATATTAGCTGCTGAGGAGGGAAAGGAAATTTTGACATGTTGACACTAATCCTGTGGTATACTTTACATTTCTCAAGAGGCATTGGCCATCTCCATTTCTGCAACCAGTCTGTTTCAAAGGGCGGAGTCATCCAACTACTAGGTTTTAACTACTCAGCAGTGACTTTCAGGCCTTAAGGTTGTTTCTCTCAATACTTTTTCTTAAAACCTGTCACATTGTTTTAAAAATGTGTAGAACTTTGTTTCATTGTCTTCAGTCCTTAAACAGTTTACAGCTTTGTCTAAATTGATTTTATTGTTCTAATTAAATTTTTGTTTTAATTAAACCTAGTTCTGAATTGTATTAGTATAGGCCACATAAAAATGATAACTTCTTAATTACACCTCTTTCCCATCTTGTATCTCTTTGTGTTTGGTAAGTGAAGGCTCAGTGTTAAGGCATGATTATGGATGGCTGAGAGCCAGGGAATGTGACAGTGAATCAGTCACCTCACTGCTTCAGCTGCCTTCCAGGTCAGCAGTGAACAAATTCACACCAATCTCCCTGCTGGCTTGAGGAGAACCAGTGTACTCCTGTTACCATGGCCCTGTATAAGCTGCCATAACACACGGATTCTTGGGTGAATTTAGTTCCTGTCACATTATTTTCAGAACTGACAACTTGTAATTATGATGGGACAGTTTACGAGAGATATCATTGGTTTGATGCCAAATTATTATCTCTTTGTGTGCCTTTTAAAACTAAAGAGTGGACATGGAAACTGCTATTTTGCATGACACATTTAATATGCACTCTGGAGCCATAGCAAGGAAGAGAGGTTCTGGTACTAGGTACTTCTGAACAAGGTGGAAAACCACCTGCACTAGGCAACCAGAAATGATTGAAGCTCAAGAGAAAAAGTTCCTCAGATTTCCAATGGGAAGTATTGAACTTCAGCCTTGAGGCATTGAAGCTGCTTCCTCTTCCTGTGATCACCTGCTTAGCACCACCCAGTTCTTTAGCTCCTGTGCTTCAGAGCAGTAATATCAAACACTGTTGAAAGCCTTGCTGTATTTTAATTGTCAGCAACAGTTTGCAATAAGAAGTTGATTAAAGTTTGCACTAATGAGTTGCTTAACTGTGAATGGTACGTGAGCAGTACAGGAAGCAAAATCAACAGGAGGAAAGGGATGTTTCTGTTTCACTTCAAGTATTGCTGCAAGAGCAGCATCAGTCAAAAGAGGAATAAATTAGAGATATACCTGTTACAACCTGTTTGAAACTGATGAGATAGGTAGTAAAATGGATTATTAAATACCATTTTCAATAAACATAATTTGGAGCTAGTTTTACTACTACTAAGTTGGCTTGGATATTGTAAACAGTTCTTTACTATAATCTAAAATTAATCATCTGTTCCTTGGAGCTGTTGCATTTAGTACGACATAACACAAGAGATAAAGGAATGCTGGAATTCATAAGTAATGTATTGTGCAGTTCTTACACAGTGCCAATGGCAAAATTCCAACAACAAAAGCCTTGGTTCCTCTGAGCTGCCAGTTATCTTAGAGGGAAAGTAATTATGGTTATTTAGTGCAGGAGACTTAGATTTAGAGACTGCAGTAGCCATGAGGACTGTGGGAGTAGGAAGCATGTGTCTCCTAAGCATATAGATTATTACTCATGGCATGCACACAAGAAGATCTTTAGACTATCAGGCTCATGTTTTCTATTAAATGTTTTGATTGTTCATTGGTGTGTGTCAGTAGAAAATGATTCACACCCTCTAATTCATGTTTCCCATCAGAAGTGCAGATTGATGGTGCTCTACAGGAACCTGCATCTTTATCTCCCTGTAGAAATACTATCACATTCCAAGTGCCCTTAAATCCTCAGGTTTGGGCTATTTAGACTTGTGGTTTTCCTTTCCTGCTATTTCAAGGCCAGTACAGTGCCTTAGTTGTCTGTCACTTTCCTGCAGTACTACCCAATTGCACCACATGTTTGGAAAGATGTGTGCCTTTTCCCTTCCTGGCTCCTACCGGCCCCAAATAAAACAAAACAAAACACAAAACAAAAACAAACAAAAAACACCACAAACAAACAAAAAACACACAAAAAAACACCCAACAAAACCAAGAGTGAGGGAGTAATGGAAGACTCTAGTCCTAGGAAGACCTTAAGAACACATCCTTCCCTAGCTAACTCAGCTCCCAGCAATGGTTACATGGCTTGTAAAAGAAGGCATGAGCTGCAGAGCCATAGTTTTTGACAGCAGTCGCTACAGGAAACCTACTTAAGTGTTAAGTAAGCAAACACCTACACCAGGTGTCTTGTTAGGTAAGCCAGGACAGCATAGAATGGTTTGGGTTGGAAGGGCCATTAAACATGTAGTTCCAACCCCCCTGCCACAGCAAGGATGCCACCCACTGGGACAGGTTGCTCAGGGTCCATTCAACCATCCTTGTCTGCAAAACAAAGTTGAGCTCTTGGGTGTCACAGCATTCAGGGGACATGCTGTTTTGACTCCATTGCTGACAGCTTTTCCCAGCCCTTCTGTACTAACTAGACAGCTGAGCAGGAGTCAGGGGACTCTGGAGAGGCAGTCAGACTCCTCTGTGTGTATATGCGGAGCAAACTACTGAATAATGATGAGTCCTAGTTGGTGCCACAAGAACCTGAAGTGAAAATGACTGCAGTTCTCCTTCATTTTTAAAGTAGGTCTGTGTCTGACAGCAGTAAGACTAAGACAAGTTTGCTTAAGAGACTTCTGCACTGAGCTGGAGGAGTCTTGTCTCTGATGGAGCAGCTAATTGGATTGATGATATGTTGGGGTTTTTGAGAGGTGGGTTGTTCCCCTCCCCCCCGACTGATCAGACTCAGCATTATTGGAAGAACTGTAAAAAAAAAAAAAAAAATCCTTCCTTTTTTGCCTTCTTGCTTCTGTTCATGGAATAAAATTAGGCAGACACTAATTACTCTTTACACCATACTTTATATTCTATCTCAGACTGTTTTGCCTTGCTTAAGAGCCCTGGAAGGATGCTGACCTTCAGAGCTTTGGTGAAATAAGGCTGTACTTGTGCTGTGGTCACCAACCGTTCACTGAGCACTCTTCACCCTGTGATCATCTTGACTAGAGACCCTCTGAAATCTCACTACTGTCTTTACTCACCTGTCCAACCTTTCCAATGGAAACTAGATGTTCTGGGCAGCAGGTTTTTTGACAGGTTATTGAAGTTGGGAAGTACTCCTGGGTTCTTTGCTGTTTGCAATATTGGCCTCTCTCTCTTCCAAAATCTGTCTCTCCTGCAATATAGATTATTAATTTTGGAGAACAGAAGGAGTAATAAACAACTTAGTAAGGACAGAACTAGAGATCAAAACAAATTACTTGGGCATCTTGCCAGAATGGGAAGTTAAATAGATTATAGATACAGCATTATTAATTAGTACTAAATCTGCTTTTGTGCAATATGGATCATGGTACTTTTTCCCTTTGCCTCTCCTTGTCATTATCTCTCGATTTCCTTTTCTCTTTCTGATGTTTGCAAATGATTGTGTTACTCTGACAAGATTAAAAATGGTTTAATCATATTGAAGGAAAATGCTATGAATCCTCTTGACTTTAATAGCAGTGAAATCTAAACACAGAAACTTGCTTTAATTGGCAGGTAAAAATTGTTTGGGCCAAATCATCTTTATCTCATGGAGGAAAGATCAGTAGAATGGTCCCAATTAATCCGTGGTTCATTTCATCAGATCAGCAAGGTAGTGCTCTAGTTATATCTTAATTAGCACTTTATGTTATACAGAAACATGCAGAAGTGGGCTTGAATAGCTAATTTTTAATTTTCTTTTTAATGATGTCCTACAGAAAAAAACCCACATAATTGCAGTAGAGGAGTTCAGAGTAAGGCAATCTAAATTTGTTAAAGCCCTTGAAATTGTGTTCTTTTTGCTTTGGTGGAACTTGCTTAATTCATCTGTGGCCCTGTTTTTCAACCTGTTTAATTATGTGGTCTGGTAGCAATTGAGCTTAGTGGTAGAAAATGTTATGTATCAATAGATTGAATCTATTTAAAAAAAACCCCAAAACCTAACCCCAACCAAACTAACCCCCCAAACCCAATTTTTGGGGGTTTTTTTTTAGAGATCAAAGGAGCAAAATTGTGATGAAATTGCCAAAACTTTAATTTTAAATCATATGCACAGAAAGAGGCATCCTTTACTGACCAGGATGAGTTTTCCTCTTGGAACTTGACAACATTTGTGAGTTTTACTGTTTGATGGATTATCCTCTTACAGCTGCTCTTCTATGGAAAGTTAGAGATTAAGTTCTCTTCTTTACCTTTTCTGCCATCACTTTTAACCTCCATAACAGACATGAGATGTTCAAGTGTAAAGAAAAAAATATGGAACAATATAAAGTGAAAGACAGTCAAGTTATCACATGCAGCTGCTCTTGTTGCAAAATGTAATTTTATCATTTCTGTAAAACAAATATATAGATGTAATTCTGTAGAACAGCAGGGGAATATAGAAAAAGCACATGCAATTACAGGATTTTTATTTGTATGCAGATGTATGTAGTCTCATTATATTAAAATATTAGACATTGAGATGTACACCACCAATAACTTCATTTCTGTGCATAGTCTATGCATTCATTATGAAAATTAGCAGATTTCATTTTTAAGAACCCTTCCCTCGAGAAGTGAAAGATCAGAAATTTTGTGAACAAAAGCACATGCTGAAATACAAAAATTTATCCTCTTTATTCCAAGTGAAGGGCAATACCTTCCCAAACCTTGTCATGCTCAGGGAAGCAGCAGCTTCTGTGGGGTGAGATGGAACATGAGTAGCAAAGGCAGCTCAATAATTAGAAAGGACAGGGAATAGTTTTGAAGGAGTGAGGGCACTGCAAGGAAATAGATAATGGTGATGTAAAGTTATGATATCTGGCAATACTATGCAGCACAAATTGGAGATTGGAATGATTCCAGAGAGCCTTCCCCAAGCTTTATAGAACTTTTATTAACTATGTGACAGAGAAGTACTTCACAGATAGAGGAAACCTGAGGAAATTAAGACTGTGGAGGATGTTATGCCTCTCTTCACCTTATACAGTGTTTTAAATTCTGCTGTGGTATTTAAGGGTTGGAATTGAGAACCTGGACTTATTCAGGAGTGTTATATATTTGTAAGCTTTCTATATGAATATAGTATATATTTTTAATCAAGATAAATATGTTACTGTTGGCAAATGCAGTTTGGAGTGCACGGGTGGGCTTTTGAAATTTGTCATATTGGTAAAAAAGTAAATATATAAAAACCATTTGGGTAGAGGATGCAAAGGACTTATAAACCACCTTCTCTTGTGTTATTTTTGAGGGTGCTTTAGACAGATTTATCTCCATGTGTAAAATAGCATCTTACCTCACCCTGAAGCACCATCTTTTTTGCATTAATTTAGCAGACTGTAAAACTGGATTTGTGGTCATAGACAGACCAGCATATCAATAACATTAGAAGGAGTTCTTGATCTGGAAAGATCAGTCAGTCTGGAGGCTGAACA
>JAWWLZ010000174.1:7232195-7245086 GCA_035041345.1 Poliocrania exsul
AGTTTGTCTTTATCCTGTTGCAGTCTGGTAGGACCAGCATTGTATGGTGTCTAGAAATGTCACCTTGGTGAAATCTCGAAGGAGGAGCTGTCCTCTTTTTGCATGTGTACTGTGCCCTCATTCATTTATGTGCTTTGTGTTTCCCTCCTGCTGTTGTTAATGCTGTAGAGTACCCAGTTCTTATCTGCCACACCAACTATATCACACTTTGGTTGCTTCCTGCTCTTGTGTGTGACTGCTAAGAACAGACTGGAAAGAGCCTAGTGGGGAGAGTCAATCTCCAGTGAAAGAGAACAGAATTTCTGTGGATTTCAGGTTGTATGTGCTGAACTCCCAGTGGTGTTTTTCTTGTGTTTCAAGCTAGCAGCTCTTTAAACAGAGCAAGAGTTACATCTGTGCAAAAGGGGAAATTAGCACTCCTGAAATAGGATGGCAGTAGAGTACCAAAATGCCTTGATGCTGGGCAACAGCCCCAAAGGTGCTCCTTTCACAGTAATTGGTGAGCATTGAGAGTGTGGATGACTTTCTGTAGTTTTTTCCTTTCTGTTTCTCTACCACTTCCAAAGCTGCCAGCACAGAACAGAACAATTCTTTCCAGATACTCACACTGGATAAGTAGACAAATCTTGTCATGCACACTTAACTTGTCGTGGTTCGTGATTAAGCCAGAAGGCACTTCTTTCCTCTTTAAGACATTTGTTGCCAAATGAGATTTAAAATGCAATCCATGTAAAGCAATTCATGTAGCCTAGGAGATTATCCTAGGAAATTTCATCTCATGCTGGAACCCTTTAGGCTTCACAACAGCAGCAGTGCTGGTAACTTAAAAGGCTCTTTGCAACTTTTAGTAATAACCTATCTACATTAAGCAAAACAGAAACAATGCTCTGAACACTGGATCCAAGCAGCTATGCTGTAAAGCATATTTAATCCATGAATATTGCATATTCCTGTGGTAAAATGACATTCTTGATTTTTTTTTCCTGGGGAATGTTTTCTCAAAGCAATGTTTAAGGCAAGCAACACTTGCAAACAGATACAGCTGGTAGCATAGTTTACTAGTGTATTAGTTATAGTTTCCACTTCTCAGATCTTCTGTTTCTGTGCTCCAAAACACTAATCCTAACGGTTTAAAAATAGACTTTTAGACTGGAATATAAGTACTATTAGGAAAAAGGATTTGTTTTGCTCTCTGAATTTTACAGGAGAGATTATTGGTGTGGCATGGCAAGTTCTCCATATAGTGAGTCTTTCAAAGAAATGGGCCTTGATTTTGTGTTCTGTGGTAGTATATGCACATTCTGATACACAATCAAAAATAACCAGCCCATTGTAATCATATCCTCTGGGTTTTGGGTTATTTGCCAGATCTGAAATGGAATAAGCAAGGGTCACAGTTCCTGAGCAGTCTGAATTTGTGAATCTATTGAAAAGTTAACCCAGCATGAGTAAAAAAGCTGTGAGAACTAAAAATTATGCCCCATTGAACTGTGACTTCTTCCTCATTTTACTTATAGAATAACAGTCCTGAAATTTCAGCTTTCTGAAGAAAGATTTAAATAGCTTTAAGATGTTAACCTTTGTGGTAGCTACATAGTATCGATTGCTCTGAATCCAAAAGGACTTAATACAGGAATTCTTGGAGAGCATGACATTTATAAAAGTTGGGATGAGGTCTGCTCAGTTGCAAAAGCATTGACAATGTGTCAGCATATGAGCATAGAGACATTGCAGAAACAGCAGGTGAAACAGCAGTGTGTAACTAAGAGTGAATAGTCTAAATTCAGAGGGTTGGGAGAATTTGGAAAAGAAAAGGATCAAAATCTGTTTCAATTGATCAAGCAAAAAGAGACTTTGTAAGTATTACATGAAAGGAGAAAATGAAGAAATGTGTAGACCTTATATAATAGAGGGGAGGAATAAGTAATGGTCTTGGACAACTTGAAAGTGTTTTACTGCTAATAAATCTTGGTCCTCCTTTTTGAGAATAGTGGGAATACGCTTTGGACAGCACAGCCTCAGACACCAAGACTCCATAGGATCAAACCCCATACGTGGCCAGTTGCTTTCTTCCCATAGGCACATCAGCTGAGGCTTCATTTTTCAACACACTGGTTCCCAGTCCTGACAAAGTAGTGGCTGTGTCAGGGCAGGAGGACTAATCTGTCTGACAGCTCTCATGCAGGACAGTTGGCATTTCTGAATTTTGCATCAGCGTGACCTGGAACGAAATACCAAAAATGGGCAAATGTCTGACAGAATGGAATTAATTGAGACTGAGTTTGCAATCTGTTTTCCTTGGAAAAAATGAGTTTTTACCAGTGCAAATGCTATAAGTATGTTTGGTGTTTTTTTGTTTTGTCTTTTTTTTTTTTTTAATAGATAACTAATGAACTTGAATATGGTATCACTAAAAATGTTCCATTACAGGGATCATTGCTAATACCAAAGCAGGTCACTTATTCCCATCAGCCTCATATCAATTGAGGAATGTTTTCTTTGTGTCTCCACGCAATTTCAGAAACAGTTTTACCATGTTGTTCTATTTAAATTGAGAGTTCTCAGATCCTCACAATAAGATTGGCAGCCAACGCTTTCTAAGGATGATCTGAAGTGAAAAAATAATGAAGTGTCAGATAAGTAGTACAGAAGAGGGTCCACATCTTTCCCTGGCCCAGTCATGTTTCTACCACTTCTGTTTTAAAGACAAAGTAATAAATTTTCCATGTTTCATGCTGATATTAATTTTTTCTGATGTTTAAAATATGCTGGTTTTACTAGAGGGGGAAAAAAAAAAGGAATAAGACTTATCTGAGTGAAAAATTATCCCAATGCAAAGAACAGAAAGAACTGGAGTAGGTAGCCAGTATGTGCATGGGGCCATGGAGATGTGCCCTGAACATGGAAGTTGGATTGAAATCAAGGACCAGTGAAAACAAGAATGCATAACTGGAAATACTCAGGAGAAGTAAAAGTTGACTGGGAGAAAGTCAGAAAGGCCAAGACTAAAGAGAATTTTAAAAAAAGGAAAAAAACCCCAAAACTAGCATATATAAACTATCTTTGAGATTTTATTAATATACTTAAAATAAGAAGGAAAATAAAGGAAAATACAAGGCCAAGTATGTACTATAAAAAGAACCAGCAACAAAAAGACTAAAACAGTTTTCCTGTTTTCATGTCAGTTATTGCAATATACATTCGTTATATATGTAATGAAAATAGGATTAATGAGGAGATAGGAATAAACAAGGAAAAAAAAAAAAAGGGGCAACAATAAATGATCATTTAGCAAAGGGGTAAAGTTACCAGAAGGATTCTATGAGAAATATGTTTGGGGAATGATGTCATCCCATGCATTTATTGTAGAGCAGAAAATGATCTTGAGGAGTAAACTAAAAATATTTACAATTGAAGAAAAAGGTCAGGGTAGTCCAATATAAATCTGCTTTGGAAGACATGTAGAATGATTTTTCAGTGCTGAATGACTAGGTGATAAATGCAAAATAATAGTCCTCAGAAAAATAGTTCTAATGCATATACCACAGTAAGTTTTACATTAGCTACTTCCATTCAGAAGGGAGATCTTTAAGGTCACTAAGTGTACTTCACAAATATCATCTGTGTGCTCAGTCACACTGAAAAGGCAAATAGACTCATAAAAATTATTAGGGGGAAAAAGGAGAACAAAATAGAAAACATCTTTATGCCATCTATAAATCTAGGCTTTCTGTGCACATCAAATGCAATGTGCGGTTCTGGTCGCTCCTTGAAAAATGGCACAAGAAAAGCAAATACAGAGAAGGGTTGCAAAAATTATGAGAAGCAGGGAATGACTTCTACATGCAGATCCAATGAGGCACACCCTTAGGACTTGTAGAGAGAATACACCTGGGATATACAGAGTATAGAAGGCATGTAAGGAATTTCTTTTCACTAATTCTCATGACAGTCAGTGGTGCTGAGCATTGCTGTATTCAGTTACAGATCCTTTTTCCTTCAGTTGGAATGGGGTATGGATATTCTTTCTGAAAGTATTTGCCTTGGTCCATGCAATTTCACTCAATGGTTTGATCAATGTTATGGTTTCACAGTATGACTACACCAGCCCTTGAAAAAGGATTGATTCCAAGAATAAGGGACGGGCTAATTTGTGAGTTCCCACAAGGATCAAGTCCAACTCTTAAGTGACGGGCCCATATAGAGGGATTAACCCACAACCTAAGTGTTATTAGCACCATGCTCTAACCCCCAGAGCTAATTTAGGGGATTTCCATGTAATGAGGATTGGAACCAGATGGTCTTTTAGGGTCCCTTCTGATCCAAACCATTCTATGATTAAATGATAATTTGAGTTAGGCAGTGAGTCCCTTGGGATTGAGCCATCACTAGGGCAGGGAGCTGCAATATAGAATTGTTCATCATGAGAGGTTGTCCTTGTGCCTCACCTGTGTAGAGGAACCTACTGACATTGGAGACCTGGATGAAAGATCTTAAACAGGCATAATCCCAGTTCACAAGAGGCTATGTCCAGTCATGAAAAATTTGTCAGAAATAATTAGGCTTTGTCTCAGACATGGCTTTTAATCAGCTTAATCAGCAGTATGTGATACTGTGGCACTTCATTTATTTTAAACCCAAATTAACCTCTGTTGCAGAGCCTCTGCTTAGTTTCTGTAAATTAACAAAGGGATATGACTTTTTGCAGCTAAGGTTATGTTAAAAAAGTCCATGTGTGCAGAAAATAATAGCCAGCTAAATGGGAAGCTTGTTATGTTCCTCTTGCAGTTAGGCTCATAATTACTTATTTTAAAGACAAAGTGGAGCTACATGTTTTCTGTTACCTTTGGTTGAAGCAATTGCCACATTGTGGTTTGCTGCCTATTTTTTTAGTATGTGTTTCCTTTTCCTTCACCTACCGCTTCTACCCTTCAAGTTGCCTACCTCACCCAAGCAAGCACTGGAAACCTGGTGTAGCAGGACACACGTTGTCCTTCTGCAGTGACTGGGAGACATTGCAGATGAAGTCAAAGCCTGTATCTTGTGGAACTGGGAATGTTTCTCCAGTCCAGTTTCCTCCCTGAACTTGTGTACTGTTTGCTCCAAGTCTCCTCCTGCCCCTTATTTATCTCACCTTGATTCCAAATGTGTTCACCTTCCATTTCCTCCCTCAACTTGCCTCTCTACTATTTTCCTTTGAGTATTCCCTCTTGTCATTGCTTTTCGCTAGCAAATCCTCTTCTAATGTAATGGCCATTTGCAGCCTTCTGTTGATCTGTCCTTTACATGCCTTGAATGCTCCCTTTTGTCTCGTCAAGCTGGCTGACATCCTGTCCCCCAGGAGAAATCACATCAAGATGAGTTCAAAGGCTGATGATTATCTGGAGAAAATGGTGCTGCATTTCACAGGGGGTTCCTAAACTCATAGCTCTCAGCAGCACATGTGGGGGGTTTGGGCATGGCTTAGATGAGACACTAAATGGTAATAGATAGTATTGTGTTCTTCCACCACACACCTCTTTGAGACAGTGTAGTGGCTTCTTGCTACAGTACATATTCTTAGTGCTGACTTCAGTTTTGAAATGGGTATTCTTGTTGGGATCAATTCTTGTCATTCTTCTGCATACAGAGCTGTTCCTCCTTCCCCTATCATTCAGTTCAGTACAGAGGCAGCTCTTATAATTGATCTGTTATTTGTCCCATGGATGTCAAAAGAAAGAGGCCTAGTATAGAAACGAGTGAGTACAAGTCTTGTACAGTTGCTGTTTGGAGTAATCCGAGGTAGATATTGCCAATACATGTTAAAGAGTTTTCACTTTGACCTTGTGAAGCAGGTAGGGGAAATTGCATTTGGAAGTTAGAAAGCAGACTAGGAGAGAACAGAATATAAATAGATTTATGGAAGTGTCACTGAGTGAGGATGGAAGACAAAGTGCTGTTACAATTGCTATTTTCAAGATGAAACCTATTAGGCAGAGCGAGTACTGTGCTGGCTGTCTCAGCAAGGCAATGCTACCAGTACAGAGTTGCAACACCAGCTTGTAATGTGAAACTCAGAACTGTTGGAAAAGATAATTTACCAATCCTTGTGTGCACTTCAGAGCTGGTTAAGCATGCAGGTGGGTAAACTAATCATTATGTTGGTATTAAGACACAGTGAATCCAACTGTTTCTATTTAATCTGTTATAATGGGCGTTTCTTAATGTGCTTGTATTGCAACTGGTTTCCAGCTTTGCCTCATGAATCTGTGGCTCCACAGTGAAACACGAACTAGTTTACAGCACAGCAGTCACTCCTGAACTATGCCTTGAAGCCACATTGTGAGAGTGCAGAACTCCATCAGCTGTAATTCCAAAGAAGGATTGCAGTCATATTACATAGTGTTATTTCCAATGAATAACAATTTTGAATGCAAAAAGTCCCAAAACTTTGGATTAATTTCATTAGGAAATCTTTAAGGACTGAACTAGTTACTTGTTTAAACCTTCTGTTTTCTATGGTCATATCAGTAAATAGAAGAAATTCTAAATCTGCTGTGTGGACCACTGGAATTTACCAGCATATGCATTTTAGGTAAATATTTGAGGGGCAGCTCTTCAGCTTTTGTGAAATGTCAGAGTATTAAAGGCAGATTCCCTTAGCTGCCTGTCTCTCAAGACTCTCTTCAAGCTCTAGCTGTGAAAAATAATAAAAAGCATAGCTGTGAGGAAGGGAAATGAGAGCAGGCTATGATTGCCTCCCACTTTTGAGGGGGACTTATATCCACTACCAGTGACATGAGGTAGCAAATGCATTTAGATTTCACTGTGTATTATAGACCCTTTGCACTGAAGAGCATAACAGTGCAGGGATGGTAGAGAGAACCTGTATGTTGAGCTTTCTTACTGTTCAGGCAATATTTTTCAACTCTGCTCTTCACTGAGCCACTTGGAAAACCTGGTCAGTGAGATTATGCAGAAATTCATAGGCCCAGCCCTGGAAACACAGGAACATCAGAGGATGTCGAGCCACAGTGATGCTGTGAGATCTTTTCATAGGAGGCAGATTTCAAGAGAGAGCTCAAGGGAAAGCTGACAGTGAGGGAACATGTGTCCATTTGGTTGAAGGAGAAATGAAAGATGGAGCCAAGGCAACTTTGCAACTGCCCTTTTGACGGAGGTTTCTTTAACGACTCAAGTCTCACCTCCCTGCTGTACTGACAGAACGGGATTAAAAGTAAAGGTGGGTGGAAAGAGGAGGAATGCATTCTGAGTACATTTCAAGCAGAGCAGCTTCACAGTTTGGAACAGCAAGCAGCTATAAGTGCTTGTACTCAAGTATCAAGCATTTCATTTGTAATATTGATAGATTGCATTTTTTCTGCTGAGTTTTGCTACTAAGGCAAAAAATTACACTTAAGTCATTTAATAACATGTCAGTGATAGCACATATTGCAATATCTGAGTCTTGATGTTGCATGTGACTGAAGAGTCATTAAGCTCCCTGAGAAAGTGAAGGTTGTATACCCACACTTCCTGTGTGCTATTTTCATCACCTGCTTGTAATGAAGGAATCATTGTTTCTTAATATTTTGATTTTACAGGATATATTTTCTGGTATGCTCACTTTGTAATAAAGATGGTGCTTCAGAACAGTGGTGAAAAATTAGACAAAAGCACACCCAGAGCTCATTCTGTCACACCAAAGCCTCCCCATAGTAAGGAAATGGTATGGCTGGTGAAGAGACTCTGCAGGTGTGTGTCTGTTCCTTTCTGTGAACATTGGAGCTGTGCAGGATAAACAGGAGCTGCTTGTGAACCTCCAGTCACTGGCATCTGCCCCCAGTAATGGAGAGAAATAGAATGGGAACAATTCACTCTGAGTAGAAACTCAGGAATTAAGGTTACAGTTGGATTCCTGCCAACAGCTGCTGAATGTGATTTGGAACCATTTTATGAGATGATGCTGGGAGGTTTTCATGGCAATGTTGGTACAACTGAACCAGCAGGTGCTGAGATTTGTAGGACTTGTTACACGTAATTCAGTAAAGGAGAATTGCAATCAAAACAAGTCAGGTGTTCCTGAAGAAATGTGGGACCTGACTCAGAGGGCTGAAGTAAGATAAAAACCACAGGAGCTCAACATTCCTCAGTGGGATGCCAAATCTGAAAGTGTAAGATTAGATCATTAGATTCAGACAGTGGTTTATGGTATAATAAAAACACTAATGGCCTTTAGTATAGCAGAAGCAATAGGTGTGGGAGAGACCTGCATCTTCTGTGACGCAGTGCATAAAAGACAGGGTGAAGTGTGTGGCTTAGCAGATGAGAAGTTCACAGGGACAGTCAGGGTCTGTGAACTTTGCAGTGTACTGCTGGAAGGGCCAAGTGGATTCCTCTGCATGGAAAAGAGGAGATACAATGTTCTTGGCTAGTTAGAGACTGAATATTCAGTGATGTTTTTGTTCATTTGCTTCATGTCAATGTCAACTTTGTCAGCTGCTGTAAAAATATTTTTGACTGGAGATCTGAACACCAGTGAGGTAGTGTCTGTGCTTCTGATATTATAAACTGCTAGTGCTTAAATCTTTGTTTTGACATCCTTTATCATAAAATAGGCAGGGGAGGAGTGTCACTCAATATCAGAATATTTCCAGTATAAAGTTTTAAGTACTTTAAAAGCATTCTTTTAGTTACTTTTCTTAATTGAGTTATCACTAATTCAAGAGAAATAAACAGTTGTTTCCAAGCCCAAATTCAGGTTTATTTTGTAGTGAATTAAAATGGATGTGATTGTCTTGATCTAGTTCTCTTTTGTAGCTATTAAAGGACTATTTTTATTGACTATATACTCCAAGGGAAATACAGAGTATGTTCAGAATAGAAAGATGTATGTAAGGACACTCGAACAATGTTTTCCTCTCTCTTCATACTGACAGTAATCATGCTGAGAGTCTGTTAAAATTGAACTAGAGTCAAAGGAACTAAGTATTCTTGGGTAGTTAACATGCTTACTGTGTTCATTAATGACAGATAAAACAGTCAAGAATGAAAAATATCTCTTTGTATTCTTTTCCTCTAGAAAAGAAAATTCAAATCAAGTGTGAAGTTTCTATGGAGAGGTTATAAGTAGAAACTGGGAAAAATGATTTATGAAGGAATGATTTTTTTTTTTTACTTCAACCTTTTTCTTAAATTTTTTTTCTATGTAGTCTCTAAAAATTCTATGAATACAAACCTTTTTTAAACTCTTCAAAGTATTTTGACAACATATTTAATTGTTGCATAGTTTCCAAACACTTTAAAGTTGTTAGTTTTTTGGGTTTTTTTTTCCACTTATCAGTCTGAAGGCTGATATTTTTTTCTGGGAGGTAAGAAAGAGGAGAACAATTTCCATCAAAGGCACAGCCTGTTTGCCATAAGGCAGAAAAGGAAAATATCTGCAAGCTATTTCACTTCTTAATAATCATTCAGAAAGACAGGATAGAGATTTTTAAAGCAAAGGGTAAACGTTTTGAGAAACTGCAGTGGAGTTAAGCTATAAACACCTGATTGGAATTACTGTATGAACAATTTGGCAGCAGAATTTTTCATCAGATTCTCTGGGCAGAGGCTATGCCTTAATTTTTTTTTGAATGTGCCCAGAGTATTTTATGTTGGTAGGTGAGCTAGATATTTAGTTTTCTATGAGAGCAAGTTATGCTATTTACCTGCTGATGGACAGATTCCTAAAATCTTTTTAACTGGGTTACATAAACTTTCTCTTCCAGTGCAGATCAATCCCATATAAGGGAGGATGACCTCCTCAATCTTTTAGCCAGTGTGCCCTGTGATGGAATAGAGATGTGGTTCAGGGAAATGTGAGCTTTACCTCAATTAACAACTTGGCAAGTTGTTAATTTGGTTTCGTTTTTACCTCACTAGAAAAGTGGGATGGATGCTTTTGCTGCTATCTGCATCCCAGGGAAATAGCTCAGTTGGTACATTGATACCTACAACAGGTTTGGACCACAGGCCCATGTTTTGTGTTGCTCATCCCTGAGGTTGTCTTGATCTATTTGGGCTAGTTATATGCAAACAGAATTTCCTTTGAGGACTGTTTGATATATATTTTCCATTCCCAGAATACTACTTTAACTTATGGTAATTGCCTCTCTCCTTGCCAACTTTGCTAGTTGTTTTCCAGGAGACAAGTACTACAACAGGACTCTGAAACCAAGGCCTAACTTTATTTTATGAGCTGGTGGTTGAATTTCCTTATTGTTCAAAAGAGCATGTCAAGTCAAAGTCAGAGTCTTCTGGATTAAATCCTGGGTGGGGTGTGGAACTCTACAGTCTGCCAGGGAGAGAATGTATGATGAATACAGTGTGATTCTGATGTCTCTCAGATGGTGTGATGTTATCCTGCCTGACATTATCCTATTAGGTACATGATGTGAAATGGCATAATGTTGCATGTGATGAAACCACGTTGGATTAAAAGCTAGAACAGTAATGACAAAGCCAAACAGGCTAACAATAGCTTTCTTGCAAGCCAACAAATAAAACAACAGTTTTCTAAAGTAACTATGGATCTTACAATTCTTCTTAATTTAATAAGATTTCACTCAAGCTTAGCTTTTTACTGTTGCATGTACCTTCATGCCCACACACAGTTTATTTCTGTTTCAGCCTATGAATTCTTAATGTTTAAGGTTTAATAGGAAATGCATTGGCTGAGTCAATTAGTGCTGCAGCTACTACTTTTTTAGCCCCACTGTAACTGTTATGAAGGAAAATGTGTCATAACCTTCACAGCTGTCTTCTGTATCAGTTATGAATAAAACAAGTGCAGGCTCATCTAGTTTGCCAACTCTCCAGTCTCAGAAAAACACACTTGAGTTTGATATTACTTGTTGGAAAAAAAAAATCACAATTATTTTGTCATCCAGTCCTTCTCCAGGCTGTTGTAGCAATCAGCAGGTCCAGACCCTGCCTTGGTCCATCCTTAGTAATGGAACAGTTCTGTGAGCTGGACTTGTATGAAATTGTTACTGGCATTAGGGGAAGAGGAAGCTTGGCCTGTGGTTTTGGAGTGCAGGTGAGTGTCCCAAGGTTTTTCCTATATGTAATCATGTTCCAGCTACTTGCAGCTTTCAGGATGAACTCCCTAGGAACTGATCTTTTATCCATTAATGGCACAAGCAGAACACATTTTTCTATAGTATATACTGAGTTGTTTCTCAGCATATCATTTGCAGGTGTCATGTAATTAAAGTTTAGTCTAGCCTAAGGGGGTTTTAATAGTACTTTTCCCATTCAGACTATCTCAGGGTATTTTGTTGGATTGCAGAATGATTATATAGGCAATTAACTTGGTCATTATGTGCTCAGCAATAGTTCACACACAGCTTTGTATGTTATGACCTGAATTTTATAGACGAATCTAATGTTGGTCTAGACATCAGGGTCATTCACTCCTCTTTTAGAAGAAGCCTTGTGGGACCTTCAAACTTCTACTTAGAAGCCAACAGTGGGACTGGCTTTATGACTGCTATTAACAGAAAACAGCAGCTGGGCTTTCCTCAGCGTTAAATGCTGCAGTGTCAACAGCTGGTTATAAAAACCTGCCCTGATCCCCTTTAAAGCTCACAACCTCCTTCCCCTAAAGGAGGAAAGTCAATCAGTGAGCAGGACTGCCATAACTGTGAGTTAGTTTGTAATTGCTTGGAATGGTGCAGTTGGCTCTCTTGTGTAGCATGGAGGTCCAGATGTCCTGAAAGTCCTTTGCTGTTCTTTGATGATGAGTATTCATCTGTGATGCTGTGATTTTTTTTAGGCCCAACATTTTGGCTAATAAATTTGCCCATTAGTCACACATGGTAGGTAATGAAGCTTTCCCATAAGAAACCTACTATGAGAGGAGCCCTCAGCAAAAGGCAGTCTTGAATTCTGAATAAATGTAAGAAGCTTGTTTGTGTGACTGATTTTCAGTTTCAAAAATGGCATAACCATGAAAGGTGATTTTTTAGTCTTGAGAGTCCAGAGTAAGGCAATGTGCCAGATCATACTTGCTTTGAGAGTTGGATGCTGATGTCCTGACTGACAGAATGTACATCTTAGTCTTTTGTCATAAGAACAGAAGTACTTTGTGTCAAAGCAGGAAAAAAAGGGCAAACCCAAATTAAGTGGGTGTCTGTGTAAGAAAGGGTAAGCTCCAGTTTCTTGGAAGCAAGTAGAGATGGAGTGAAAGAACAAACTGAGCACCTTCTCAGCAGTGGACATTTTACTTCATTTTTTAGGGAAGGAATGCAAAAGTCATTGTAGGTGTGTAAGTTAAAAGGGAATTTACAGCTCTTGTAAATACCTACTAGGCCTAGCTAAGATGATTTTCTACTGCATGCTTGCAAACACTTTGAACACTTGATAATATTTCTGGCTGTGTTTTTGCAGCAGCAGGAGCCATAGAACAAAATTTATCTGCTTTCATTTGTAGCTTGTAAAAAAAAAAATTTGAATTTCCCCACGGTTCATATATAATTTCATGGCATTCATTCATACTTTGTGCTTTGTGGCACCTCATTTGCTTGTCTCAGATGTAAGTAGGGATTTTTTCTTTTTTTTTTATTTTTTTTTTGCATTCCTATGTAAATGCTGGAAGACTGAACTGGTTCTTCAAAACATTAGTCATTGATACAGTCCCTATGAAATGGAGACTAAACTGGGCTTGTCAATTAGAAGATGATTGCTTTGATAGTCTCTGTGATCTGGCTTTAAATGGCAAACTCGTGTAGTTTAGAAGGATTGGTTTGTAAGAAAAGGTTCTTTTGGTAGCCACATTGTGCAGTGTGATTGTAGTGAGATGGATCTGGTATTTGTGTAAGAAATACTACTGTGGGAGCTCTTGCTAAACCTGTGTTTACCACCAGTGCA
>JAWWLZ010000174.1:7245186-7289096 GCA_035041345.1 Poliocrania exsul
TGCACTATGGTTAGTTTATTTTGTTGCTATTTATAGAAGAGTCTCCTACAAGGCTATAGGGACTGGTAATGATTTTTAAAGAAGAGAAATATCCTTACAGAAATTTTATAAATTGAAAGTAACACAGACAATAAACAAATGCAATGAGAGTGCTAATGCATTTTATAAATTGACTTTTCATACCCTCATCACTCGGAGGAATCCATCAGTCCACGAGTCTAAGCTTGAGCTATTATGGATCTGTCTCAAGGAACATATGCATATATCTTCCAAATATGATTATTTCCCCTGTCAAGAGAAAATGGCACTTGACCTACATTTCTTAGGAAATCTAAGTAGTTCTAATATAGAAAACAAAGAAATTTCTGTAATTTAATACAACCATCATTCTTTTGAGTGCTTTCAATAAAAAAACCCCATAATCTATAACACTTTAAAAGAAAATAGAGGCAGAATTCAGATATTTGCTGTGATGGGATGAAACGAGTCCTAAAGATTCTTTTAAAAATATTTTAGTTACTGTATATGAAATACATTATAATCATTGTAGAGAAGCATTGCACTGAAATGTTGCTGTGATTCCAGCACAGCAGTACTTTAGTGCTTAGGCTGTCCTAAAATACTGGTAGTATTTAAATTCCAGACCAGTTGCTCTCCTGGCCCCAGATGACAGAAGTGAACCCTCCTGAGTTACACTGGCAGTGTGCTGGAAGGTTTAGCAAAGCAAGTGCTCCCTTCATTTAGGCTCAGCTTCCTAAACTTTTCTCATGTACCTCTCCATAAAGACAACAAGCAGGCAAAGAGCTTCAAGGACCATTCTTGTTCCCTCTTGACTTTCTCCTGCCGCCAGTTTATATAAATCCCAAAACCAGAATCTGGAACATGCTTTCATACCCAGAATAGTTTTGTGGGGATTTTTTTTGTACTGTCTCCTTGGAATAGAGCCATGTGTTTGCAGTGCAAATGAAAGAGGACTGACCAGACATCTCACTTTAAATATTTAATAATTGATTACGTTTCCAAATAAGTTAGTCCTAAAGTATTCAACATGCACCCAAATCTTAAATTAGGCATTTACAAACCTAATTATAATGTAAGGTAAAACATTTAGATTAGGAACAGATGCCTCATATTAGACACCTAATTTTGAACATACTTCTTTTCTTGCTTTAAGAGAGCAACTGAGTTGTGTGAGTCATTGTACTCTTCAGTTCAGGTGTTGAGATGTTATCTCTGGACAGAGCCTTCTTTCTTTCAATGCCATCAAATTGCATGGAACACAAAATGCAGGATCACAGTAGACTTATTTCTTCTAAGAATGAGAATACCTACAAAAAGTCAACTAGCAATGGTAACCAGTCAAGGGCCTGGAATTTAGGGTTTTATTCAGCATTCTGATACCTGACTTAAAAATTAAGTGATTTGCTGTTCTCTTGCTCGTCATCTCAGTATCTATCAGTGTATTTCAATATTTTTGTTACTTCTTCCTCATAGTATTTCAGCATCTACATGAAGTTCGCTAATGAAACCGATGAAGAAAATGTTCTGAAGAAATGTCAGTGTACTGTGATAGTAACAGGTTCTTCATATTTCTAACATTGTCCTCAGTTAGTTTGAATCACAGAAAACATCTAATTGGATCTAAACCAACTCTGAAATACTGGTGCCAAACGACCACTTCAAAATGATCTTGTGCGTAGCTGTGTTAAACTAACTACTGTCCTGAATTAAACCCAGATGCTGATGGCAACTGACTGTTAGAAATGGGCCAGTCTAGGTTTTAAGCTCTGTCTTTGCCATTACAAGGCTTCAGGTCTACAACTCTTCTATGTTAAAGATAGCTCAAGAACACAGGATGAAATCTTTCATCTGGAATAAAGGGAAATCTGTCGAAATGAATTCACAAATGTGATATATAGCAGCTTCCTCAGCTCTTCAGCACTTTTCAATTCTGCCAGTATTCAAATAGAGAGACAAAATTATTTTAGCTGCAGGTTGCATCTCCATTCATCTGTGTGCATCAGGCATTGGGGTTTTAAGGTATCACTGTGAATTTGCCCAAGCTATTACATGAGCATGAAAACTTGGACTGATGCTTGTAAACAGTTTGAGTACTTTAGGTAGCCTCATGTTTATGCCTGGGTAAAGCAGGAGCAATAGGCTGTCTCTTCCCAAGATAATGAAGTGGCTTTATTAGTTCCAAACACAGGAGCCAACATGAAGTAAACCAAAACTTTTTGTCAAATTTTTCTCTCTCATTGTTGCTGACTGAGATCAAATGTCATGATATCAGTGGGAACACTTTTTGAATAGTTTTCATTACCGGTATCTTTTAGAGTACTCCTGGTCAAAGCTTAGTGGGAATTGTAACTGGGCATATATCTGTGGGTATAGATACGTGTACTGGGCAAACTACCAAATGCAGAATCAATTGCAGCAAGATCCTAACTGAGAGCACCTAACTAGAGGCAAATGACCAACACCTCCTGTTCCCAAACAGATTTATATTTTTTTCTGATTTTTTTGTCATGGGCATTCCAATAATAAATCTTTTTTTTTCTTTTTTCTTTTTTCCAATGTGAAACACAATTTTAACTTCAAAAGAGACGTTGTTTCCCTGATTACAGATCACTGATTGATCCAGAATGTGCTTTACTATATTGCATTTACTATCCACATTTTACTAGACAGAATAAATACAGCCTAAATTCTACAGCTTTTCTAGAACTGGGAATGTGATTAAACTCTGAATTAAAAGAGGAAATGTAGATAATTGCCAATTTAAAACTTATTAGTATGTTCTGTTGGTTGTGTACTCAATATGAGCTCTCCATAATAACAGTCAGTAGAGAGGACCAGGTATTGTGCTGATAATACTGGTGAAGCTCTATTGAATGCAATACAAGTGTGTCCACTTGCATTTCCTTGGTCTCACAAAAGAAAATTTTTGCCCTCTATGTGTACAGCCAGGAAGTTCAACAGGCCCTAGAGAAGCTGGGCAAGAGATTTGATTCAACACAGTTATTAGGGGTGATTTCTTAAAATGAAATATTTACTCTGGTCCATAAAGCAAGGATTCCAAATTTTCCTTGGTTTCCTGGCTCTTCAAAGCCTGTTAGAAAATTCTGGTGGGTTTGGTAATAGAACTCTGCTGTTGCCAATGCTGCAGAGTCTAGTGATGAATGGACCCTGTCATTGCACCTTGCAGTTTTTTGAGCAGTATTTAGCTGAGTCTCATAGGAGCAACTTTAAAAGGGTTATTTGGGGTTCAAGGTGACATTTTGCTTTGATGGTGTCTTTTTCCTGCTTGCAGTGCGTTTAACTGGATGAGATTGTTAGGGGCAAGGTGTAAAAATTAGTTCACCCTGCTGTCTGCCTATTGTGCATTTGAGGAAGCAGTGGCTGTCTGGAGCTTTCTCTTTCCTTTTGCCTGGATATGCCATTTTGATTGAACTTGAAGAGTTTGGTTTCACATGACTTCATCACAGCAGAGTCTGGGAATTTTGCTCTCTTGAATACTAACATATCATGCATGTTTATGGCGTTTGTGCTGCAAGTAAATCACACATTCTGGAACACCATTACTAGATGTGGTTATTTCAAAGTGGCTCTTTCATATTACTCCTCAGTTTGTTTTTCTTCTGTTTTCCTTCTTTAGAGGCTGTGTTTGCCAAGTGTAGCAATAAGAATGTGGTTCTTCAAGCATGTACAGAGAGTTAGAACAGTAGTATTGGCTTATTAGAGCCTGCTTATTCTGCATCAGAGGCTCCAAATTTGGCTGTGGGCTCTAGCCAGACTGGCACAGGGTTTATGTACTCTTTCAAAGTCTGCCAAGGGTCTTGATGGAAACAATTCTGTCATTAATAAAATGTTCTCCCAAGATCCAGAGCCTTCTCTGTGTGTGGATTTTTTTTTTATTTTTTTTTTCCCCCACTTTGAAAGTTTTCTAATCACAAGAAAAACCAGATTCCACATTTGTGCTGCTTTCTTTCTGCCGTTCTCCTGGTGCCTCATGTAGTCTCCTTCCACATAATAGTGTTAACTTGAATATTGAAGTGTAATTTATAAAGATACTTTCTAACCACCTAAAGATACCTTCTTAGAAATCATTACCATGCAAAAACACATAATAGAAAGAGAGAAAACCCTCTCCAATGCAGTCAGGATTTATGTATCAATCATGTTGTTAGTTTAGCCATAGATATTTGACCAACTGAGATCTCTGTCAAAGAAGAGCTTCTTTTCTTAGCTAGACTCTGTTAGAGAATTGAAGAAGCCTGATGCAGGGTGAAATGTGAATACAACAGGTGGAAAGTTCTTAGGGCTTACAGAAACCTATTTCTCTATCCAAAATCCTTAGACAATTTTTATTTTCTTCTTAATAATCACTGCGTGGGTATTTTTGTGGAATAAAAATTATTTCCTCAGCATCTTGGAACACCTCAGCTCTTTTTTTCTTGGAAAAATATAAAATTATGCTTAACATGTGTTTTGTTCCTTTGTGGTTCATTCATCACTGACCACAGCACCTATGGAAACGCTGTGTAGTAGATAAAAGGGTATGTGGGACAAGTCTTCTTCTCTTACAAGTACTACCTCTAGGGTGGCTGATTGATAGATCTCCCTTCCTAATGCTTTCTGTGAAATTTCTGATATTTTCTGTGTAATTTTTGAAGCTCTTATTTGGAGTTCCTCCACAATGAGTGAGGACCTGGTTCCCCAGAGAAAGGCACATACTCCTTTCTGCTGCTCTTCTTTGGGATCTAATGTAGGTTCCTGTTGTTAATAGTGGACCTGAGTCTTCCCTCTGCCTCTCTTGGAGCCCTAAAAGCCTTTTGGACTTCCTCAATCTTCTTGTGTTCAGAGTGATTGACAACTGAAAACCGATTAATTCTTATGAAATTTATTTACATTGAAAGTTTCACCAACACATTTTTTATGAAAGACTGAATAAATGATTAAAAGACTCTTTATGAAGTGATTAGTCATTTGTTACAGGTTTTCCAATGCATCAATATCACACTTCTCACAGGAGTCTTGCTTAATGCTCTGTATTGCTGCGAGAGGAATCAGCCTCTCCTGTTGGGTGTAGCACCATGCTAAGAGCAGACTTTCAGCTCAGGTGCCTAAGGCAGGTGCAGAGAGCTTTGTATCTGACTCAGGCTTTTCCAGTCCTGGCCTGTTTTGAAGCAAAAAAATTTCTGTGATCCTAGCTGAAAAATCAGGGGATTTTTCTTTTGTGTTGTAATATAAGCTGGCTCAATGCTTCTGTGTTATTGAAGCTGGACAGCTTAACAGATCCAAACAAAATAATTTGGAAATTGTATACAAGAGTTTGTTTGTGGTTTTTCATTCTATTTTGAAATGTTTAGAATTTTCTGGGGAACTGAAGGTCTGATTTTTAATTAGTTCTAATGCAGAAACCAGAGAGCATCTGTGGCTCGGTGTATTCTGGGGGTGCTGCAGGATTATTCCAAGACAATTCTGTGTAGCAGTTGTAACATTTATAGCTCTGGTCAGTGCTCAGGCAGCTTCTGTCCTGCAAATGCAGCCAGGCTGTTTTCAGCTGAAGTAATCACATATAGCAGTTCATCATAATTTTTAATCAAGGGAATGGAAGTTTGACAAGCTAAAAAATGATTAATTTACAGTTTTCCTCAGAAACCTCCCAGTATCAATAGCAAAGGAGAAATGCAAGAAAAGACTATTTTTTGATGGGATTACACATTCTCCTGAGCATCTGGGGTTATACTAACAAAAAGAAACACCATGAAGAGCTTAAATCGTGAATTCTCCTTTTGTTATTTTTTCCAGAGGAAAAATCTTTTGCAATATTCTGTGCGCTGTAATTTGTGTATGAAAAATCAGCAAATAGGCAGTAAGGAATCCAAGACTGCAGTAAGATGTATCTGATAGCTTGGCCCTCATGCTGTGGTGTGCCTTTAGTTCCCTGAGATGGGTGGGCTGTGTGGTGTGAATGGCTCACTGGCACAGGTAGTGTGGGACATGGAGATGGAGAAGTTCGGTAGAAGTCTGCCCAAGTGGAAAATAAGTATCTTGGAATTTGACATGTCTTTTATCCCTGTCCTGACATGCTGGGTTGCATACAGTACTACATAATGTAGCATTTGTCACATATAGTCCAGTGCTGAATTGCTAATGCAATCTGCTGCTTCTGTGTAGGTTGGAAAATTCTGCTGGTCACTGTGGAGGGTGCTGGTCTGCTGCAACTGGACCTCTCTTTGCTGTGGTTAAAGGCATTAGTTAAAGAATTAATCATTTAGTGCAAAAGGTCAGCTTCCACACCACAGCCTCTCCAGGGCCTTGCTTGTGTTTACAGTGCTAAATGTTAACAGATCCAAAGACATCAGGCATTTACCTTATTATTTGTTTCTTTGTGCTGAAAAAGGGAAGGTCACTTGAGTCAGAGCTGTTCAATGCATAGTGAAAAAGCCTGTGCTGGAAGGATTATGAGCTGAACAGGAAACCTTCTGCTGGAATTTTAACTGCAAAAGTAAAGTGGCTGTGTTTGCAAGTGCTCTCTGCAGTGACAGTTTATTTCTGGTGTTTTGCCCAGGGTTTGTATGTGGGATCCTGAAGGGTTAAAAATGGGCAGTGAAAAAAGAGTTTGGAATAGGGCCATGTTTTTTTCCTATAGCTCAGCCACAAAAGGCAGAAACATTAATTAATTGTAAAGGATGTAGAGGCCACTGCTACTGAGTTGCTGCAGCCAGTACTTAAATTATTCCTAAGAATCCCAGAAATAAATGACACGTTGTTTTTGAGAGGGGAGGAAATTCACAATTTTAGTCATTAACAAAAAAAAAGAGAGAAGCTATGATTTGGTAATTATGGTTACCAAATTTTAGTTTGGTTTGTTTAAGTTTAGTTTGGTACCAATGTGTTTACTATTCTGTGTCTAAAATGTAAGCAGATCTATGTAGCAGTGACCTGCAAGACTGAATAAACCAGCTCATTTTAAAACTTCACACTATGTTGTGAATTGAAAACACGCTCAGCTGCCTGTTCTTTCTGGATCCTGACTGGCTTGCTTATAATACCAGAATCATAAGCCTATTTTGTTTGATTCTGCAAAGGGTAGAAAAGGAGAGACAACAGGAGGAGGTAGGGAACTGTTTGTTATTTATGACCATATGTCATTGTACTAGCTATGCAGAAACCAGAACAGTGACTTCAGAAAGAAACTCACTGAAAAGATTTGAAATGGATTTAATTAATTCCTCCCTCCCTCTCTTTTATCTCTGTCTGGAAAGAGCTGGCCTGCATGGATTTTGTATGGTTCTCTGCAGGATCAGGTGCCAAACTCTGGTAATTAAAATTGGGAGTGAGGAGGAGGTTGTAAGACAAAAAACCATTTTTCTTGGCACACACCTCTAGTACAGTATTTACAAAAATAATTTGCTTGCAATTTTTTCCAATTATTCAAAGCTTCAAAATCCCCTTAAAACCAGCTCCTCACAGGAAGGGGGGGAAGACAAAATTTCACACATTAGTTACCTTCTTCAAACCTGTACATCATTTCAGAATCTGTTTCATTATAGTCAGGTTTAAGATGGCTTGGCTTCAATAATGTGTACATCCAGAGTTTGTCAATGGGGATTATTGCTACTATAAGTTCATATCTGTAGCTGGCACACCCCCACTGTGTCGGGGTGTTCTATAGATATGAAGAAAACTGTTACTGAAAAGGTAAACTCAAGAAATGGTGTTTCAAGCAAATACTAATCAATAAGAAATAAGTGAGGACAATTTGTGCCATGGTATGTCAAGTAATTTGAAAGACACAAAGATGTGTTTCTGTAGAGAAAATCAGGCTGAACTGGATAAATCAAAGTGCAGACACACTTTATCTGTAGTCCACAATTTCTTTTAAAATGACTGCAGTATGTTTTTGTTATTGCTAGGATTTATGGAGAGTTTAAACAATGGTCATCATCATTAATCTTACAGGGAGAAGAAAGAGGAGCCCATATGTAAAAAAACATGAATGGTATACAAGTATATCTTTTACACTATGGGAACCACTCCAAACTTTTGCTGTCAGTCTGTCTAAAAGCCCTTTGCTACTCAATACAACTAAAGAAAGCCAGATCAAGCTGTTCTATTTAGAATTTCTTATTCTAGTAAGTATGTGAAAGGATAGGAACTGCAGTTTGGTCTCCCAGCCCACTAATTTGCAGCCCACCATACAGGCATAGTAGTGCAATACTCTTATGTGTAGGCAGGGAATTTGTCCTCTGCACACAGGGTGGTTACCGTTTATGTAAGACCCCAAAATTATTTAAGGGACAAAGGAATCTCAGTTACATAGTGAAGGTAAATCTAAACACCATTGAGGAGAAAGCATCAGCACAAGTAGCTTAAATAATCCCAAATATTTTTATCACGTTTAATGCCCTATGCAAAACAATAGATTACAAGAAGTGTTCTTCAGCCACTAAATAGATTGTAATGCTTACAATTCACATGAAATTTGTCACAGCTAAGACACAATAATGAGCTATTCAGAAAGCACAATCAAATCATGTTTACAGTGTTCTTATTGGCATTCTGCAGTGAGTTACAAGGTGCTTAAAGACAGCTTTCCTCTCCTCCAAGTTGTATCCTTTTTCCTGTTTAATAAACTCTGATTTGTGTCTCCAGCCAGCAGAGCTCAGTGTACTGCTGCAGCTACTGTGCCAACATAATTTTGCTTTATCTTGATGAGAAACTGTCCTTTGCAAGCAATACCAGGAATACTCACAAAGACAGATGGGACACAATGGGTGCAGAGGTGGAGGACAGAACTCCTGAGTGCCCAATCCATTGCTGGTGCTGATTCACTCCAGGACTATGGGCATGCTTCATTGCTTGTGAAGGGCAAGTGCTATTATTTGATGTATTAAGGATTTAAGTGGCTTTGCAGGATTAAAGTAGTTTAGTCATGTAGCAGGAAAGCCAAAATGTCACCTTGCCTTTCTCCTGAGGATAAGTGTGTATCTGTAGAGGTTGTTGTTGGAAGAATGTTGAGGTCTTCACTGAGATGGTATGGATGAAGCTTTTCTAGGTGGACTCTAGAGCAACAACAAATACATATGGGGGCTATTGTAAATTAACCTGTTTGTTGTCTGACATAACATTAGACAGGGTGATGAAAGCTCCAAGGAGATTTAGATGGGAGTAAGTTGTGTTAGAAGTATGAAAATGTCCTGAGAGGCAAAAAACCCCACATATATAATTAATAGCTTTTGTCAACTGAACTCACTCTCTGTGTCAGCAGCTTCCTACCACCTCATCAAAACAGCTATCTCAGGATTTTGACCCATTCTGGTCACAAGGTCAAAGCAAAGGCAAGGGAAAACTATCAAATTACCTGAAAAAAGTGTGTTGCTGGTAGATATTTTCAATGAAGTTGTGTCTATTTTTCCTTAGTTAGTGTTCCCTGACTTTAAATGGGAGAGTTTACCTTTGTATCCTGGGATGTATAATTACCTTTTCATCTGGTGTCTCACTCCATGTGAGTTTCTTAAAGATGTAGACTACCTAAAATTAATCTAAAATGAGTGAAATGCAACACAAAGAAGTCATAGGAGCACAGTGGTCAGTATGATTGTCACAAACCACTGTGAATCTCTTGGAAACACAGATTTTTTTAATGTATGTTATTGCTGGGGTGGCCGTAAGGCTGCTACCAGTGTTTGTCTATTTTTCTCTGCCCAAGCAGGTAGTGGGAGTGCTGGAGTACCAAAAAGCTTTGGTAAGTCAAAGACCCTAGATGTATATTTATAGATAAGTGGAGTTTCTTGAATCAAAGTCTGAAACAAAAACATGTTCAGAAACCTACAGGCCATTGAGCATAGTTGGAGAGCAGTTCATTGAGGGACAGTTAATCCAGCAAACACATGCACCGAGTGCATTTGTCAGTAAATGAGAGAAATTGCTTACCCTCATGCTACACTCCTCTGCCTTACTTTTTGAAGCACAGGACCTGCTAATACAATTGGTTTAGCAAGAAATAGTTCTAATCCATAGAAAACAGAAAAATCAGCACATCGTTGGTGGTAGAGGGGGGTGGAATACCATGGGTGATGCACTCTTGCATTCTCTGTCTCCTAAATCTACCAAGCTGAGCGTTCATTTTAAGATAAGCCAGTGAATTGTACAGAAGCCTAAACACATGGGAACATGCTGTCCTGCTGAGTGACAGGTGGCAGATGAAATCCCCAGAACATCTCTGTAGAGAATGGTTACTTGGTGCAATCTGACAACTTCATCAAATAGCAGTTTGAAATATCGCCAGAGATGTTGTTTGCTTCCTTTACGCTGGCAAAAAGAAAAAAAAAACCCTTTCCTTGCTTTCTACAGTCACATCTTGCTCGTTGTAAATGCAGAATTTCCAATGTCTGTAATTCTCTGCCTTAAAAGCACTCTTCCTCTCTTGTGTTGTCACTTCTGGACAGAGGGGTGAGACATGCCAGAAACAAGGCTTTCTAATGGTGGTCAAAAGACTTGCAAGTGTGAAATAGCTTTAAAGTGACTTGGATAAGTCTAGGAGTCACTTTCAGCCTTGAGTTGTCATTAGTTGATGTACTCTACACAATTACTGTGGCTTTCAGCCTCAGTTACAAAACTCACAAACTTACAAAATCATGTTTCTTCTGTTTATTGAGAATTTTTTCATAGAAGTTTCTGAATATGCAATATTTTTTGTTTTGGATTTTCTTCTTTTCAAAGAAACCCTCTGCTATCCAGACTTTTCTGGATTCTCTTCTAATCTTAGGTGAAAAGTAAGACACACACACAGAGATGCCAACATGTATTTGACTGTAAGGCAACTGAAACAGATTCTTCTCTGAGCTGTCTGCTTTGCTGGATGTTACTGGTGCTGCAGAAAGCTTATCCAGGTCCACAGTTATTTTTGTTCTTTTTTCCTTTTGTTCACAGGAGTGCAGAACTGTACATGTGAGAAACAATTTGAACCTTATTTTTGGTGAGACTTTTTCAGAAAGAGATGTAAGCATGTTATCCTGTTCTGCTACCTTTCCAGGTTCCCCCCCGCCCCCGCCACCATTTTGTTTTGCAATAGTTCTTTGAGGGTGGAAATGACTTACCCACCTGGTTCTTTAGGGTAAATATAAATTAAAAGCATAGACTTGGTATATATAATTCTGTATTCAGCCTGAAAGACACTCTAAATATAGTAATGCAGATAGATGCACTTCATATGGTGTGATATCAAGCTTAGTTTATATTTGTGAGTGTGAGGTGCAAAGTTATTAGCTTTGAAATTAGTGAATCATCTGTAGGCATCTGGTGCTTTCACTAGTAGGCATCTGTAGTGCTCAGAAAAGGCATACTTTGTTTCATAACAACCTCCTTTCCTGTGTCCTACACCTTTTGTTTCTGCTCCTCAAATGCACACGAATTCCAGATCCACAAACCAGTGAGTTTCATGGGTCAAGAGATTTTTAGACTCTTTGGGATTGCATGGTATTAATAATCCACTTTGTTGTTTCAGTTTAGTGAAGCAGTGACCTTGAAAAGGAAAGAAATGTTCCACCAAAAAACCCCCAAAATCTTCAGTACATTTTTTGATATTTCCTAGCATTTAAATCCATTAGGAATACAGTTTGGGAGTGCAAACAACCATAGCAAGGTGAAATACTTGCTAGGAAATTGCCTGGCTTTTGACCCTTAAAATTCAGATTGTTAAATATAAGGATAAAGATAAATTTAAAACAGGATTTCAGTTTAAAGGAACTTGTCAAGATACTTTCTCATCCTCTCTAAGATATATCCCCTCTGGCTGTTCTTTATATAACAAGACTCTAAGGAACTTGAAATTAAAATCTGCTTTCCCTTTGTTTGTCTTTTTAATTTTTTTAAAAATGGCTATTTGTCTCTGTTAAATGTGGACAATTTGTTCATTGTAGGGTAAGACAAAAAACATCACTCTTGTTTAGTGTGATAAATGACAGAGAAATTCTGAAGAATATGTTTGAAAGGAAAACATGGAGAATTAGAGAATGTGAAATCCCATTTAAGAATGTTTTCTGGAAAACTGAAATAATTGCATATATCTTTATATATTAAATATTTGTATTATATGTATATACACACACTCTCAAACAAGTCAGAATTTATATAATCCAATATACAATATATATTGCATTATATAAATTCTGATTTGAGTATGCAAACATGTGAATTCATCAGAATTTTTCTGGTAATGATGAAATTAATCATATGTGTGTTGCTGGTATGAATTGTGTCTACCTGTACAGTTTGTGCATTTGTGCTCACATAGTCATCCACATAATAGAACCTGAGAAAGGTAGAACAAAATGTCCTTTTTTGTCTTTGAAAATTCTCTGTCAGCTTCACTGAAATTGGCAGGCTCCCTCCCAATTTTCTTCACTGCAGTCAGAACGTATTACCTGTTGTGGGGAAAAAAAAATCAGCTGACTAATTTTCAATGCAGTTTTAAAGATGCTACATGAAAAGGCTTGTTTTTGACTTGGACATCATCAGCATTAAAAAGAAAGGGGCAACGTTATTTTCAAGATAACTTCTGTGTTTTTGTGCATGCTTAGTTATAATTTCAGAAACAAATATATTAATTTGAAATCTTGCCCAGTGCACATGGATATTTATAGCTGAAATGGTAGAAGAGCTTTAATTTGATTGGTGGCAAAGAAGAAAGGAAGTTCAGATGGGATCATGGCCAGTTTGTGTCTGTCAGGCAAAGGATCCAACAGCTTTCAGGGCAAGTGCATTGACTTATTTGACTGAAAGACAGAAGAAGCATTAGCTTTAAAATCACTTGTCAGGAGCATTTGTAAGCATTGCAAGGTGGGATTTCCATCTTGCAGTGATTCCTTAAATGAACATGGAGAACTAAATTTAAATACATAACCATCAGCATCTGCCTTTCACATGCACAGTGATTCATTCAGTTTCTCAAATCACTTTATCACTCCATTATTTAAAATATTGAACACAAATCAGGTGTGGCAGACTCTTCCCTGTAGGCATCAATATTTAGCTTAAATATCAGCAAAAATGATCAACAGTGGTCCATGTTGGACTTTAAGGTCAATTTTGATCTTAAGAGAACGGAGGCAGGAAGAACCATTACCTGTGTGAATAGTATAGAGGTGGTGGGAGGAACCCTGGTCAGGAACTGAGTCTTGTGTCTATACAGCTCTGAAACACTGCCTTAATTTTAATAAGTCTCCTTCAAAAGTTCGCTGAATGTACATTCTCCTACCAGCTGGAGCAGATGGGCATTTTTTAGCACAAAATAGAAATTATGGTGACCACACTTTTTCAACATCCATGAAAAGGAATCCATGTCCATCATTAGCTTACATTAAAAGTTACTTGCTAGTTCAAATAATTTATTTTAGCAACAAGGTGGGGGTCGAGTTATTTTTGGCTTTTTATTGGTGTCTATAATTATTTTCTCCCCTTTCTGCTCATTTTCCCCAATGGACACAGCATGTTCCTTTTTGCCTGCAGGGCATCTCCAAATGAGACAGCTGTTCTGATTTGGACACAGGGTGGATGGCACCTCCCTGGCAACTGGAACTGCACAGAAGCTTCATGGCCTGATACTTTTGTATCTCCCCTCATTTTAGTAGCCGTCACTAACATGGGAATGGACACTGCAGGACTAGGTAGGATATAATGCATAAATACCTAAGTTGAATGGCACATGTTTTCATTTCCTGTACAATGGGACCCTGATATCTTCTCAAAACTTGTTTTATATTTAAAGTGTATTCTTGTGTGCTTAAGCACGTACACATGTACTTAGGTTTCATTGTGTGTACAAAAATATCCTCATGTCATCAGTGTAGGGTTTGCTTTAGTTAACTACAGCACTGGAACCCACATAGAGAGCAGAAGGACATAAACTGCCTTGTAGAATGAGTCCTTCATGCCCATTGATTATTATTTTGTTTTTATAATTCTGTTAGAGAAAATTAGCAGTTGTTTTTGTTGGCATAAACCATTTCTGCATTACTGGAGACCTCACTCTATTCCTGACATCAGCATCTCACCTAATGCCAGCTCCTTCACTCACCAGTGAATCAATAGAAATGTAAGACTTTTAAACGTTTTTGCTGTATGGATGCTGTCCAGATTGTATGAAACAAAAAATCTGAGTTCAAGTGTGAGCTTGTCTACTTTAGAGATACAAACAAGGCAGTTGTATTTGGAAAAATGTTTTAAATAACTGACTCTCAATTTGTTGTTAGTGAAGGTGCACACATAGATTAGTTATCAGTGTATTTTCTCTGCTTTGCCTCTATTTCACCCTGGGAACTCCTAGAGTTGCTCTTTGACTTCGCTAGGAGTTCTTGGATTCACCTGTTTTGGGAGGTCCTTCACTGTACAGTGAAACTGTATCATGAACACCTGGAAATGCCAGGAAAACCTCATTTCCCTGGTTGTTAATTGCTTTCCCTCCCTAATGAGGGGAAAGGGAGAGAGGAAAATGGTGTCCCTTATAAAAAGTGGAAGCCCTTTAGCAAGGTGAAGCATTGTGCTAGCAGGGCTGGGCCCTCCCCTTCTTTTATGACTGTGCCCACAGCCTTATTTCATGGGCTCTCAACTGCCACTGCTGTTTTGGTGTCCTCGCTGCTCGCGGCACCAAGGAGCACCACCTTGGCTCAGAGTGGCACCTCTCCCTCTACTGTGGCCCAACTCACCTGCCAATCCACCCACTTGCATGGGTGCTGCTCTGCTTGCCTGTGAGGGCAGGGCACAGAGATGCCTGGGAGTGGAAAGTGCAACTGCCAGGTGGGAAGGACAGATGAGAATGCAAGATCTGGACTAAAAAAAAAAAAAAAAAAAAATATAAAAAAAGAGACAAAGTAAAAATAAGTTACTAAAAATGTTATACAGAATCTATGGTGGCTGTTCCACAGTTAACACTTTTCATCCTGTCAGTTCAATTCTATCTCCTTGTGGAGATTTTGCCTCTTAGACACCCTTGAAAGCATTTTAGTTACTTTTTTTTTTCATTTGCCTATATACACTAGATGGGTTGCCTGGCTTTGGATGTAATTGCTGCCAGATGCCTAGTTAGCTTAGGAGTGAAACATAGGCTATGTGAAAAAAAAGAAACCTGCCAAGAATACTTACTAATAACCTAACCTCTGCTAATTACCTACTGGTGCACACATGGGTTTCATTTGCCAGATATAGTGCTGAGTAGTGTAGAAACTGAAACAAAACCATATTCATGAGAAAAGATGTTTTGGGGGCTACATGGATTGCAGCATATCCGAGACCACAGCCAAGATCCTTCACTCTTCTTGCTTGAGGGTGTGATTACTTCCTTCGAGTGCAAGTGGGTGCTCATTACAGCTTTATGGTAGTTAGGGTGGCTGGAGAGAGTAGGGTCTTGGAGCCTTGCTGCTTGAGAGGGCAGCTTTGCTCAGGACAAAGGGCTTTTCTGTCAGGAAGAAGTAAGAAAATAGATTTCCCTACAGTCATGAGGCCTCTGGTATGCCAGAAGGCATTGTACCGCTTTATTAGAGAAAGGGAATAGAAAAACAGCATGAGATGGATATGACTAATAACAAGGGCAGCCCTCAGGCCTGGGTTTTTACTTTGCTTTTTGGTAGTTTGACTCTTTCTGTGAAGGTTAACTAGAGAAAAAAACCCCTCTTCTCCACCAGAAAGCTTTCCAGTCTAGGAGATTGCAGCCATGCCTTCTGGCTCCCTGGGCTCTGAAGGCTGCAGAGCTGATTGTTGAACAGCTTTGTGAGAAACAGGGGCAATTCTTCTTCTCTTCCTAGAATTTAGGCCTTAAATAACTGCAGTGTCACTTCCATGCAGGAAAGCAGCACGTGTGGGCTTTTCACCTCGTTGGCAACCTTAAATGAAAAGTCTGAGAAGAGAGCTATCTAGTATAGGATTTTGGATACCAACAGTTAATACAGTTATAATGTTTGGGAGAGAAATTTTGGTGGGAGACTTGGAAAATCTAGCTGGGAACACACAACTTTCCTCTGTCTATGGAAGCTTCAGAAAATATTAGCAGAAGAGTAGTAAAATAAATTTATTTCTGTGGCAGCTGGGCTACTTTGGCCTGTGTATATGAGGATGGAACAGGCTAGTTGGTGCATTTAAGACTTTTTTGGGAGGAGGTGGATTAGATTCTTGGAGCACTGCTAACTTCCCAGCTGTACAGGAGAATGGTTGGCATGGTTTGTGGTTAGCATGCACCTATACAAAAAGGCTCATTATTTCCAAGGGCAAAGGAAATGGGAGCTTCCTCAAACTGGCTGGCTGATGTGTTCCTTTCTGCTCACTGTGTGCTGAAAATTAAAGACTAATTGTCTCTGCATGCCTACTTAGTATTTCGTTTCTCTTGCAGAAGTTTTAGGCATCTTTTTGTGAGCTGGTGTCAATATTTTTGTGCCAGCAGCTGTTGAGAGCGAGAGCTCCCAGGAGCAGTGCTTGTTAAAGTGCAGTCCTGGCTTTTGCAGATAGGCTGCTTGATAGAGTGCTATTTCTTGGTGGTTTCTCATTCCTCTGAGGTAGCAAAACAAACAATGAACATAATTTATGCTTGACTCTGATCCACAGCTTTCCTCAGCCCTTGGCATATATCCATTAGGAAACAAGCTGTCCTGGCTGAATTCCCTAGGTGAAAAGGAGCTGAGTACTTCATTTTATTTCCTATCAGTGTATATCACAAAACTAGTCTGGCATTAATTGCACAGCAATCGTTGCAACAAAGCATCTCTGACTGCAGTGATGGGAGGAGAGGGTGGTGTCAGAAAGCAAGCCTGAAGTGCCTGGAGTTTCATCGAAAGCCTAATTGGATTTAGGGGACCTTTCCATTTGTATCAGGCTTTGAATCTGACCCAAGAAGAGCAGCCTGAGGCAAGAACGATCAGAAAAGATAGATTCAGGGAGCTGGAGGAAAACATTGCAGCTCTTGCCTGTGCTACTCTTGACTGAGAGCATCGTTAAGGTCCCAGCTTGCATGAACATTAAAGACTTTCTCAAGCTCTACACTGAGTTTAATTTGTAATCTCTGCTGAAATCTTTTTCTACTGTGACTTCTAGGAAGAGAAACAATCAAGAAGTTGTTATTCATGGGAATGCATGAAGACTATAATATCCAGTGGGAAAACCTCTGTTTCTGCCTCCCACTTTTTTTTAAGAAATCTTTTCCATCTCTCCCTTACAGATAGGAGAAACAGGGAGAAGGGCTTTAAAAAAGGATCAGAGTTCTCAAACTTTAATAGTTCTCAAAGCAGAAGTTCTAAAGTACCCCAAAGGGATTATTTTTATTGGAAAAAAATTTTTCACTGTGTATCCAGAGTGGTTTACTAAGATCCTAGCTATTCTCTTGCTCCACGCCAGAGTAAATCTCTCAGTCAATGTCCAAAAGTCTGGTTCCACAGCAGCACTCTTGTTTTTGCAATTTCCATTGATTAACTTTCTGGTGCCTGTCAGATCACATAATCCCAGTTACATGCTTCATCTTTCTGCTTCCCGGGGCTCTTGGCATTTCTCTTGAGTCTTTCCTTTCTTTTCAACCTTGTGTATATTCACAGTTCTGATCAGTGAAACCAAAATTCACCTACTTTTCTTCTGGCTTCCCTGTTTCAGATGTTGGTATCCTTGTCTTACATGTTTTTCCACCTCTCAGATGTCCAGGAGTTTTGCTCTGCAATGTGCGGACTTTCTCTTGCTTATTTACATTTCTGAAATCTATGTAATTTCTTTTGCTGAGAAGTTAGAATATGAACAAAGAAACAACACTTTTAAAACTTCACCTTTTGAAAATTAGAAAAAACAAGAATGGAAAAGAATGGAAAAACTGACACTTTACAGTTTCTTTAATAATCTCTTGGCTTTTGCTTTTTTAATAAATTTCCTTTATGGATATATATTCAGCTGAGACAATTCCCCTGTAAGTCTCAGGAGGAAAGCTGAGTGGGTTAAATGATGTAACATGGCATTCAGTCCCACTTCTGAAAAGTAATAGCTTGGCAGTCCTTGGACTTGAAACACTCAATTCTAGGTGTTCTTTACTGATCAGAGTAAATAGCTACTTCAGTTTCCAATGAATCCACCAAGTAAGTAGTGTCCTGTGATCAGTGAATGGAAGACACCTGACTATCTCCAGATCAGTAATATGTGAGAGCATAAACAAAGACAAAAGGGCTAAAACCTAAATCAGGAAGGTTACTATCATCAGGTGTCTGCAGCTAGTGTAAATTACCTTTAAATGTTACTTTATCTGTAGAATTGTGAACAAACCTACTTGTTTAAAGAGAAACAAACAAAAGTAGTTGAGGACTATGTAAGAAGAAGCAACAGTCACAGAGAATGACAATCCTTTCTATTTGTTTTCAAACAATTTTCTAGAATTCTTCACCAGAAGTGCAAGCTTACCTAAGAGGGATGTTTCTCCCTTGAATTTTAGAAGGGTATTCTCAGACCTGAAACTATCTGAAATCAAATCTGTTGTGCAGCATCTGTTAGTGAGGACAGGAACACTGCTTGACTCCTGAGTTTCTCAGTTACACTTGTAGGTGTATAGGTTTTTGGGTTTTTTTTCCATACGTGACCTTATTCAAAATGCTTTCTGGATATTTAATTCCATTGAGATTTCAGCTTCTTGGAAAACTCTTGAACAGCTCCCAAGTAATTTTTCCCTCCCTTTGTCTATTTCAGTGTACTGTTGTACATGATGTTCCCCAGCTGTCAGGACAGGACAAAAGGGTCTGTCCTTTTTTGCAGCAAAACCTCCTTCAGCCCAGGGCCTATTTCACAGAGAGGACTATGTGGTTTGTAGGACCATGCTGTAGGGCAGTTCAGGGAACTAGTGCAGGATGTTGTGTTCCTCAGAGATTGGGGGTGCTGTGGCCATACAAACCCCCTGACAGAGATGCAGAAGGGGAGGAAGGTGGTGGCAATGTCTGGGGCTGCATGGAGAAGGGTAGAAAACCTCAAGCTATGGTTTGCTGTAAGAAAGGCCCTGCCTTGCAACCACCTTGGAAGACCCCCAGGTTACAAGCTGTGGTCTCCTCTAATTTACTCTCAGAATTGTTTTGCATCTTTCATATTATTATCTTTAGGCAAATAAAGAGCTCAGGAAGTTTTTCTAAGAGACATTTACAGTCCTCTTTTAAAAATGCAGCAAGGATGCAATGCTTAAGTAGATGTGAACAGCACCTCAGATTCTCTGGGGATATTTTGACACAAGAAGCAAACCTATTTTCCCCTCAATTGACTTGGTAATGAAAGGATGGAATCTTGGAAACATTTATTAGCTGCCAGGTGAACTGGAGAGAGACAAGTACTTTGGTGTGGTCTCAAATCTTTATCAATTAGTAAATGCAGATGTCAGAGAGACATCGAAGGATATGAATCCTGGACCAGCAGTGGTGCAGTTCACATTGCCTGCCTGGCTTTCTGCAACTTAAATTCCCTGCACGTTAGTTTGGAAAGAGATAATATTTAAAAAAACCATTACTGTTAAATTGATGCTATTGACAGAAGATTGTTCTTTTCAAAAGTATTAATAACTCATCAAAACACATTACAAGGTGGCTGGTTTAAAAGGTACCTGAATGTGAAATTAAGGTTTGATTCCACTGGTATAACATGATTGTGTTTTTCAGGGATGAATTGCAAACATTTCACTTGCTTACAGCAGTTTCAAGTTGGCATGCTCAGAAAGGGAAGGTGAACGAGAAGATAAATTTGCAAAGTTTACAGCTTGATCAAGTGGTGTGGCTCTGCCTTTTGTCCTTTTTCCTGTTTATGAAGAGTCAGTCAGAAAGCATAACAGCGTCCACACTCTTCATCTTCTTAGGATGCTGGGCCATCCCAGAAGCTGAATGTTGGCACCAGCACAAATAACTGCAGTACTGACAGGATCTGTTAGAAAAAAAAAAAAAATGAATAATGGTAAAAGACAACATTTCTCAAAGTCCAAGCTGAAATAATGAGTAGGACCTTGTCATTGTTTTGTTCAGTATTTTCCTTCTACTCAAACTCGAGGTATCCACTGCTCCTCTGTGACCCTACAAGATATGTGTCGGAGAAGATTTCTGGCAAAATTTTCACAGCTGAATTTTGTTCCTGCAGCTGGGGAAGCCTGACTTTTTTGCAGTAAGCTTGATATAAAGATGTATTTTTGACTCAACTATTTCATACACACCTCTCACTTTGCAAGTTTATTTCATGTACCTTTCCACAGGGTTATTGCACAGCAGCTGGGGTAGCTGCCCACGCAGGACCCTGCAGGACTGCTGGCTGCCCTTGCACCAACAGCTTGTTTCACAGTCCCTGTGAGCAATTTTGTGTCAGCCTGAGCTGGTTTCTGGCCACTACACACCCTGTGGGCATGCTCTTCACTTTCCTTTGTTTATTCATCTCTCTGCTAGGGTAATCCTGAGATTAGGGCACATGGAAACACATGTCTAGTACTACAGTATAGAAACTGGATGTACTGATGGGATGCTGTTACCTCAGCAAAATACCAGAGCAAGACCATTAATCTTTCATTTAGGATTCAAGCCCTCGATCTAGGCATTCTGTTCTTTTGCTTGGAAGAGAGAAATGCAAACCACTGATGCCAGAGATTAGTGTACATTATGTCCTGTGGTTCTATTTTCTTCCCTGTCCTTTCCCAGCTCTGCTATTCACCGCAGTGAGTTACAGGCACTATCATTCTCAGCTTATTGAACAGTACAGCTGTAGTTCATTAGCATCCAAATAGCTTTAAGCTGATTGTATCCTTGGTCACACTGCACCAGAGTTAACAGGATGAAAGTACCAGAAGTTCAGAAATAACGGGTTGCATTTTTGCCGAAGGAAATCTCTGATTAGTGAAGGCTTGCACATGTATGGTATTGAGGAAATAAAAAATATAAAGGAATTTTCTCTTTATTATTCATGTGTTCATTTAAAAATACTAATGATTAGGAAAACATTGCTAGAAAACATGAGGCAGTTTATTCTTAGTCTTCATATATTTTTGCAGAGCTTTGATTTTACGTAGGTAATTAAGAAAGAGGTTATGAACTCTAGTAATTGCCAGGCTGGTCTCTTTTAAGGAGTTTGAATTGGAGTGAGGTAAGAGAAAGGATTCTAGCTAACTTTTCTCTGTTTCTCACCTATGCCAGGCTGGAGTTGAGGTAGGGATGGACTTACTAAGAAGAAAAAGGGGCAAGCATGACTGTGTTTTGGTTAGCAGATGTATCAAGCTGTGACGATTGAAGCATAACTGAAACACAGTGATTTTTTTACAGGAAGAGGTGCTCTACTTGTTCAGTAATGAACTAAAAAGAGGTACTGCAGTGTGAGAGTGCTCAAGGTGAATGCCTGAGCCTGGGAGAGCTGAGGTGCTGAGCCTCAACAAGGAAGTGTGTTAGCAGATCCAGGGGAGAGAATTTCTTATGCCTGCTCTCCCCTGGGAGCAGCATCACTAGAGGTTCACTCAGCGATAAAAAATATGATAACCAAATGGCACAAAGAGATGAAAGCTGCTTTCTGGTCAAATAAAAAGGTTCCTAGGGTCATGGAAAAAACCTTTGCTGGAGCTATTTGTGCTGTCACCTCTTTTTTTTTTGAAAATCCCTGACTGCAAAATCTTGTAAGTGACCCAGCCCAGCAGCTCTGGGATTTACTTTCACAGGGGTGAAAAAACATGGCAAAAATCAAGCTATTAAAGTGTTGGTATCACTTGCCCCATGGAAAATGAGATCCTTTATCTTCTGTGGCAGAGAAGCAGAGGAAATAGCTGAAGTTGTGGGTGGGGAGCAACACCCACCAGTGTCTCAGCTGGAGGATGCAACCTGCCGGGTTTTCGGTGGCCACCACTTGCATTCAGGTGGGGTTAAAGGCTCTCTGTTTCACATTCTGGTTTGCTGACTTAGGTCCTGGCAGCTCACACAGCAGCTTAATATACAACAGGAATATAACCAGGACCTACCAGCTTAGCCTGTAAGAGCAGCACAGCATGGACTCTCCATCTTGCTCAGCTGAATGCTTATGCTCTGCCTGGTTGCACTGCTGGGGCACTGTCATTTTTCAGCTTGCTGAACACAAATGTAAGTAAGTAATGTATACATTTCAGGCCTGCACTGCCCTGGGTTATTTATGAATTAAAATTTTCCTTTATCATTAGGTAGAAGTAGTTTAAGTAAATACATACTGAATGCATAAATCTGCCAGGTCTACTCAAATAGGGAACAGCAGTTGGAAAATAACATGACAATTTAGGCAAATTTCAGAGAAAATCTTTTTCCTATTCTCATGGCCCAGATTGAACAAGATTTGAAGGCTTGTTTGTGATGCAGTGGTAGAGAAGCATAGTTTCTTCTTTAAACAAAATAAACCCTTGGACAGCAAAGCCTGCTGAGGATATTAGAGAGTCAGTGGTGCAGGAGAGTTGAGATACTGCTCGTGGAGGCAGAGGTTGCAGCCTAGCCATTTGCTCTGAGGTAACAGCAGGAAATGAGTTAGCCACCTCCTTTTCAGCTGTGCTCAGCATCTCAAGTTCATCTGAAGTCAAGGGATGCTGTGAGTTTCTAGTATCTTGTGATGAATCTCCCTTGTTGCAAGAAGGTGCTCACCTGTTTTAGTGCAGCAAACAGTTTAATTAGTGTCCTAGCCTGCAAGGGTACAAAACTAGAACAGTCAGGTTGCTGAAAAACAGGATTGTGGGACATCACAGCAGTGAGACACATGAAAAAAAATAAAAAGGGATGCTGGGCTGAAGTTCTTAACAAGGCTTTATGGAATACAGCATCCTCTGGACTGCTGGCAGATCAGGCTTGCAGACCTGTGACCTGTGCAGTGCATGGCAGCAAGCCCCACCTCCTGGGGGTTAAACTTTCACCCAGCATCCAGATGGTGAATATAGTTATTTATCGAGGCTCAGCTGCATTTTAAGGCTGGATCATCTTGAGGGCTCTTGGCTGGGAATCTGCTGCTACCTGGACTCATAGGTTGATGTGCAGAGTGGAGTCCCATGGACTCCAGCTCTGCTTGAAGGAATATTGGTATTGTGCAAAACCTGCTATCCTTGGTAAGGAGGCTCAGAGACCTGGCTGGCAACACCTTCTCTGGAAACTGCTTGGGCTGCATTCAGGCTTGGACTTTCTCCTGCCCTGCATGATGCATAATCCCCTCAGGCTAACCCCGTCCTGGCCAGCTGGCTCTAAGGCCTCTGTCAGGACTCCTGGCCCATTCTCCTTCCCTTCACCTCCTCAGTGGAGGCCAGAGGGCATATCTGGCTTGGCAGTTACTGCACTTACCAGCCTGAATATTTCTGATTGTCACATCATGGTGTAAAGCTTGTCCTCATCTTCCCAGCCTATAGAAAGAGGGTCTGTGATGATGTCAGGAAAACTCATAGCTCTTCCTTCTAACTTTGTCACGGGCTTGTGAAAAGGCTCCAGTGAACTCTGGTCTGGAGAGTGATCCTTATGCTGACAGAAAGCTTTCCATATTTACCTGGTTAGACACACTGGTGTCTTCAGAAAAAGGCTGAAATATTTTAAATGAGAAATTGCATTTCTAATGGCTCTCTGTAGCCTTTAATAATATATATCAAATTTGATACATATTGCTAGAAGGCCCTGGCTCTCTCCTGCCTGCTTTGCTGTCTCAAATACTCTGCACTAACCCAAGCCGTAATCAAGTGACATACTGATTCCTCCTTCTAGATGCAGGAACCTGAAACGTCTGGAGTCCAGCTGGCTATTTATAACACCTATGTTGATGAAATGTTTCTTTTTCTTCCTAAAGCACTTAAAATTTTAGTAGACGAGAGAGAGAAAGGCAAAGATAGTGTTATAATTTATTATCCTCATTCTACAGATAGGGAAGAGAAACTCTGGCTGTATTTATGCCATCTTTTGAGAGGCAGACAGACCTACTGCAACCTGCAAATCCAGAGTTACTGTCTACCTAGACAGCTGGAAATGAGTCTCCTATGGTGACTAAAGGCTTTTTTCTAGTGAATGCAATATATATACCCACAAGTGCCTGGCAGTCTGGCTCAGTATGGCACAACACACGACCGATATACTATTTGCAGAACTTTGAGGGTAACCAGCTCTCTGCAACCTGCATGAAAGTTTCTATGATGTGCTTACCACCTCCACTGTATTTTCAGAAAGAGGTGGCTGGATCTGATGGCACACTGTCCACAAGACGTGCTGTATCATAAACCTTGTCACAGAGATTGCGTGGTTTGTGCAAAATGAAGTTCCTCTGTCCTCAGAATGTAAATTCAGTGCCTTAGCAAAAGGCTTTTATTTCTTCTCCATAACTTCAGCTATGTCCCTTCAGTATCTGCTTTTTGCTAAGATGTACCTTAACACCTCAACAGACCAGGAGTTCGGAGGCTATTAAGGCAGGCAGGTAAATTGAGTACATCTCCTTCATGGCACAGTTCGTTTCCAGCATGTGGCACTGAGGTAGCTGCTACTCTGAGCTGTAATGCTGTAAAGACTTTGAGACCATCTGTTTGAACAAATGCCTCTTTTACCTTGCTGGGCATGTCTGATGGAAGCCATCACAGCAGAGTAAGCTACTTTAAAGCCATTTGTCTCACTGAATGCTGCCACTGTTCTCCCTTCCTTTTTTTAATCTTTTATTCTTTCTCACTCTTTCCTTTGTGAAATGTTGTGAAACAATATCAACACATTGCACTAATCAAACAAGCATCTGCAGCCCCTGCTTAGGTTTTGCATCTGGTATGAATGAATGCAAAATGTGACAGGTTTGACAGATGTAACTGTCATGGAAAGGAAAGCAGGACTTGCACTCTGGGGCAAGCACAGGGAGAAAAATTGGAAGAAAAGAATGGAAAGGACATCCTTTGTATTACACTGGCAATTTACACCCAGTGCTTTCTGCTTTCCTATTAACATGCAGCAAAGAGGAGAGTTTCATCCTGGCAATGACTTGGGGAAAAGCTAGGGAGTGATCAGAAGGATGCACTACATCTTTTTCCCTCTCAGTATTTGAGGAACTGGACTTGTGGTCAGCTCTCAGAATTCAGCTCTTGTCCTGTAGCATTGGCCAGGAGGTCTTATGGGCAGTGTTTTATGTAACTAGTGGAGGTCCTGCCCAGAGCCCTGAACTGATTTGATTTGACAAGGCACCCCCATGGGCAGAGTTGCTACTCTGCACTTCATCTCAGCCTGTGTAGAGTTGCAGAAATGTGTGGCAGGTCTACAGTCTGTCCCTGCTCCCCCCATAGCACAGGGTGCTGCAGAGACAGGCCTGTGTTTGGGAGCAGGGCAGGTCCAGCTTTCCTCTTCTCAGCCCTGCTGTGCCTCTGCCTTCTCCTGCAGGGTAGCTGAAAACAGAAAAGTGGGATTTTACAGAATCTGTTTTGTGCCATAGAAGTGACAGCAATATTGTAATCAGAGCAGCAAAGCTCCGCTGAACTAGCAGACAAGAGAAGCACAAAAAGGGAGGAAGCTGTATACTTGTGTTTTCCTTTTTTTTTGTTGGTTTGTTTTGCCTTTTTTTTTTTAATACCAACCATAAATCAGCCAAATATACCTGGTAATTACCAGGGGTGGTCAGTGAAATGATAGAAATAAGTGAGTAGATTGACTTCTCTAGTAGGCACAGGGTCTCACTTCATATGAAAGCAATTGAAGGATATATTCTGATATGTTCATAGCCCAGAATGGGCTGGACTTACCCACATTATCTCCAACCCTGTGAAAATATGCTTGCATTTTGTAAAGATTTAGGTGTTGTTATGAGGGTTATATTAAAGGCACTGTTAAAAACTTGAACTGCTCCCAAGCATCTGAAAACAAATCTGTATGCACAGACTTGGTTATGTTTCTCTTTAAAGACAAGAAATGAAATACTGGTATAACCAAGTAACATGAAGCTGCATGTTAACAGAAGGACTTACTTTTCCCAAAGGTGCTTTATTTGATCAAAACTAGGCTTTTGTCTCTAAAGTTTACATGTCTCCACCTTTCTTATCTCAACTTTAATTCATTTTACTGAAATGGAAAAAATCCAAGCAGTAAAATATCGTGGACCCAATTCAGTCAGAAACTTCAAAAATATTTTCACCTTTATGCACTGCCAAAATCGATAGATGTGTCGAATCTCAGTTCCAGCACGTTGGAACCAGGAGGATAAAGTGAGTGAAAAGAATGAATTAGAGAAATGACAATTCTAGCTCCCATCAATTTTCTCCAGAAGTGACATGTTTATCATGGAAGTCAATCCAGAAAGCAGCTGCATACACAGCAAGTGTCATATATCTGAGATGATGAAATCTCTCTTTTCCTAATGTCAGATATATACCCAAGTTGTAAAATGGCCTTCAGGGGCAAGAAAATTTGGTCTTTTTTTTTCTGAGCTGACAAGACATAATTCATGTGTTAGGCACTGTCAGATGGCTGTGATTGCTGTCAGACTCGGGAATCTTTCTAATTTTTTTATAGGCAGACATGAGCAATAGCACAAGGGTCAAGCCTTTTCTTCCCCTCTCCTTTCTGTTGTTTCCTTTATTCTTTAGACTGTGTAACTTTTTAAGCATGACATTTTGAGGGGTGAAATACAGAATGTGATATGTGAGGAATTCCAAGAGGCAGGCAGAGCATGGTACTTGACTGTGTCTACTGTTCACCTTCAGCCATAATTTGGTGTCTTAAATGGTTTCCATTCTGTAAATTTGATGATGTGTGATATGGAGGAGGGAGGCAAAAAGGCTGGATGAGTAATAGAGCAGCTCAAAAAAGTAGTAACTGCCAGAAAGCCCCCTTGAGGTGGTTGAGATTTTTGGAAAGAAAATAATTTATAAGAAGCAAAAAGAATTTTCAAACAGAGAAAAAAATATCCTGCTTTTAGGTTTTATACTTCACAGCACTTGCAGGCAGTTGTAGTAGTTGCTGCACCACTTTTGTTAGATATGAGTTTGGTTCAGACCGCTGAGTGGAAAGAAAATGGAGTGTGCCATGTGCTTTGAAAGATCACAGTTGTTTTAACCTTAGTGGAGGTGCATTCTGGGGGGCATCACATCCCGCCAGTCCAGTTTTGGCACCAGCACAATCTTCACCCAATCCATTATGTTAGTTTTATTTCTGTAAACTAGGGATATACTTCAGTGATTGCAGATAAAACTTGTTATGGACTATAAGTTACTGTCCCTGCTTGTCATGATACCTATTTATATAATAGATAGATCCATATCTTTAATTAGACAAAAGTATATAGGAGTAAGAAAGCATATTTTTTGTAGGATATCAATTCCTGATGAACAAAGTCTTGAAAGAAAGCACTAGCTGTGTCAAGTGGAAGTATTTTATAAATAGCTAACACACTTAAAGTCCGTTAATGTTTATAACACTTTTTTTTTTTGCATAAGGACTCATGTTTCTGAAGGTTTGAGTCACTTTTAAAATATTTGCATTGCAAATTCTTTGGGATTTATGTGGAGTTAGAGCTTTATTGTTTGCTTTTATTCCCTCATGACTGTAGAGCAGTTGGGGGACTATGAAAAAAGCAATTAATGCTGTTAGTAGGTAAAATGCTGTTATGCAGGGATGATGGCTTGCTTTTCAAACCTGTAAAAGTATTCGCTTAGACTGATGCAAGCAGAGTGGTTGTCTCTGCTTCAGCTTCATGGCTGCCTCTCAGTTGTGCTTCCCTTCCCTTTGCCTGTGTGTATTCTACCTCCTAGACAGCTCATTTGAGCCTTCCTCCTTGCTTTGTTTTCAATATTCTTGGTTGTTTTGCTCTCTGAATAGGGTTTTGATAACTCAGGGTCCAAAGGACAGCACAACTCTGCTCTGTCCTGTCTGTGTATTTTAGAATATGGACTCGGAGCTGATTAATGATTTGCTGCCCTACTAATGTCCTTCCTATGAGATTCTGAAGAAATGGGTACCATCTGTTCTTTCTGATTTTTTTGAACCAGATCAATCACAATTACCTGGAAGGGTGTGGGCCTGGCAGGATTACCAAACACTGTTAATTTAAGACCTGGTTTTGGTGACAGTCAGGCAAGGGGCAGATTATTTGCTATGTGTCTAGCTGCTGACTTTCAGTGTTATTGCACATCATCATTCCAGAACCCGTTTGCATCTCTAGGCAGGTGAAGCTTGTGCTTTTGTTTGGGTTAGTTTTAAGTGATATGTTTGACGGTATTCACATTTTGGTGATGGGTACTGCTTCTCTCAAGCAGTGCTGGGGTTTGGCATTGGAGAGGGCAGGCTGAGCAGGGGGTCCCAGTGGATGATGCCACCACCAGACTGGCTACTCTGAAGATAAGGAACCAACAGTGAGCTGCTCTGCCAACCAAGCAGTCCAGGAAGTTAACAATTTAAAATTTGAGTTTCTCTCTTAATTTTGATACCTGGGACCTTGCAAATTGAGAGAGACCAGGGTAGCTTCAGGGTTCTGAGGCCTAAAACCAAAAACAGATTAAAGTTTTGCCACAGGTCACATGTACCATCAATTCTTTTGCTCTTTTAGCTTTCAAAAGGTTGGGAATAAAGCAATTTTAATGGAGTGCCAAGGAAAGCAGGTCTGTTGTCTGTAATGTATGTAAATAATCACAAGCATTGCAGGCTACTTTTCACTGTCATGACAAGACCTTTGAGGAATTCTGGGGTTTCAGAAGTAGAGATGTCTGTATGTTAAGGATTAGCCTGATGTAACAGACCTGACCAAGAAATAGCTTGAACATTGAGAAACATTGATGTTTCTCCCTCTCCAAATGAAACCGAAAGGGTTAGTGTGAATTTTCATAAATCAAAGCTCTAAAATAGTAAAAAAAAATAAAAAAGAAAAAAGCAGTTATTTAGAGATGACAGGTTGAGTGGAAGATTTAAGTGGCCAATCAGAGATACTCTATTTGATTTCAGCTTTCAAGATGTGAGCAGTGATCAATAATTTAAGCTTCATCTCAAAATGTAGAGCACAATGAGCACCTTTCTGACTGCATCAGGCATTGCCAGTCTGAAGCTTTCTCAGAAATCTCTATTTCTTCATTCTGCTTGGTCCTGTGGTGCTCCATCACCTATTTTGCTGAGCAGGGTGTGCAAGGCTCAGGTCTTACAAAGCAAATACTGCCAAAGCTGAGAAGAAACAAACAGGTACTGCAGGAAGCATGTCAAACTGTAAAAGAATTAAGGCAAATTTTTGTCATTTGATTTAAACAGATTTTGCAGGAAAGTAAACATATTTACCCAAAGAAGTTTATTCAGACAGAGGATTAGGTTACAAGAAGGAAATCTCAGAGCTAGTTAAGAATTTGTCCTGAAAATTCCTTGGAACGCTTAATTAAATTGTCTTTTCTTGTCTCCCTCTTTCAAGACCGCTCTGTGGAAGAAAGAAAATTTACTTCAGGGAAATGTTTAAAGTAGTTTAAAATTTATCCAGGCCATGTAAATCCTTTTAGTTCCATTTTTATACCACCAATGATTTCCATGAGCTGCCTTCTTTTGAAATGCACTCAGGCAGTGTGTTTGTAGAAATAAACAAGTGCAAGTCCCTCTTTCTGCGTGTCATCAGTTGTTCTTGTTTTCCCCAATAAAAGGGTACTGAGGAAACATTATACAAGAGAGAGAGACAAATTCTGAAAGGGGCCAGAATTTGCTGTGAGTGTTTGTTTGGTCTAGGACATATCATTGAAAATATATATTTATTTTTCATCTTCATAAATATTTGCTGTTCTGAACTTATTGATAAATTGGTATATTATCTCTTATAAAACACAAGTCCATCCTCATTTCAAGACCTATAAAGACTTCAAGTTTTGTGTAGGACGCAGTACAAATCCTGTGGTAAAATTTTAGGGCATCTCAGTCACAGCAGAACTTAAGAGACTGTCAGTTCAAACAACTGAGAGTGTGCTGGGGAGAAGACAGACTTTGTTGTTGCAAATCATTCAAAAAAAGAAAGAAAGAAATCATCTATTGTAGGTTTGTTGTTGGGATTTTTGTTTGTTTATTTGTTACAGAGCTGACATGAAGCAGAAAAAAAATGCCTTAAATCTTAGCCCCAAAAATGTTTGGAAAATGTAAAATACGTAAAAAACCCCAAAAGTCAGTGACAGAATACTCAGGTTGTTTGGGAAGCTTTGCAGTTTACAGTTGCATTGCTATTTCTGAGCTTACCCCATGAGCTGCTTGTCCTCTAGGGAACTATATTGACATTAGAGATGGGAACGTACTGATGGTTGTAGTGATGCTTTGGCAGGAGGTAGAAAGAAAGTGGTTTATTTGAAGATTCAGACACAATCACTGAGGTGTCTCAATGTACTGTTGGTTTATCCCTTCTTTAAAGTGATTCTACTTTGAATTTTGTCTTAGTGAAGACAGAATTGGAACTCAGTAATGAAGAAGTCGGGATCCTTCATTAGGTCTCTAGGGGAGTGCAGGGAGTTTCAGACCCTTTCCACCTCAACTGTTCCAATTGTACGAATCCCATAAAGCAAGTGAATCTTTTAACCTGTTCAACTAGGGTTTAATGCAGGGGTTTAAACCTGAACATATGAAATCACAACCTGCTAAGACAGAAGGTTTCAATAGCAGCAAAGAACATCTGTTGATGCAGTGTGTGTACCCTGGCTGGGTTCTGCCCCAGGCACAGCAGCAAATCTTGTTCTGGTGTGTGTGGAACTGCTGTGCCCTACCAAAAAGAGAGATTGAGCCTGTATCTTTGTACCATTTCATGGAGTTTCCAGATATGAGATTAATTTCAAGGCCTATCCTGCTACCCTAACTCACAGAGACACAGGAAGACCATAGGAGGACTGCAGTGAGCATGAGGAGTGGTAGGATTTCCTCTGAGTGCTGCCATTAATCCATCTACAGCACAGTGGGATCTCATCATCTGGAGTCACAAGAAGATCAAAAAACTAACCAGAAAATAGAGGATTCTCAAAAACCTAGAGTAGATGCCCCAGAATAGCTGTTTTCTATTTTCACATTCTAATTTTCAATTAAGAATCTGAAGTAGCTTGATGAAAATGCAAGGTTTTGATTGCATGCATAGAAATTATTTTTAAGTGACTTTGGAGCCACCATGTAAATACATAAGTAGGAAAAATAGAAACTCTGTCTTCTATTTTGCTCAGTATGTCATTATGGGAACAAGTCTTTTTTCCTCTCCTGACCTCATTTGAAATCTTTCTGAACTACCACTTGCAAAACCAAGGAACTAAGCTGCAGTTGAGGAGAGTGCCTTAGAGTTTAACTAACTGTTGCCTATACTTGGATTGGGATAGCTGATCCATAGTATGCCCATTTTATGTCATAAATATATTTTTAAAAATTTATATATTTTTATTGGTAGAATGACACTAACTTTGGAAGTTACTTGAACCTAAAAGACATTACCTTCTGCTCCCAAAGTTTTGAAAAGGAATATAATTTCTCTTTTAAAGTAGATTTTTGCTAAACATTCCATAAATTTGGCATTTTAAAATTAAAAAAGTACATTTTAAAAATTATTAATACTGGGTAAAATGTAAGTTATTTTGTCAGCTGCCTTATATATCAGTTTTTTTCTTACTTAAAAAGAAAAAAAAAACAAGAAAACCCCTTCTCCATGAGATGTCTGCTTGTCAAACTCTAAGTCTTGTCAAATGCTGTCAGCTAAGGATAATTGCAGAGCAGCGGGTCAGACAGCAGAGCTCAACATCCATATTGCATGCTTGTCTCTTTTCCAGATCTGCTCCATAATACCTTGAGTATCATCATAATCAGTAAATCTCACTTTGGAATTACAATATAGTATTTTTCATTAAGACCAGAGAACTTCTGTGATAGGGACTTACACAAAACCAGAAAAAAACAAAACCAAAACCCCCAGGAAAACAACCCTCCACAGGCAACAAAACAAAGAGCTTGTTTATGGAGAAAAAAAAAAGAAAATTCTTGTTGGGATATTTTCAAATGGATGGTGACTGGTTTAAGTTTCCATAGGGCCAGTAAATGCTTGAGGTAAAAATTCTTATAAAGGCAGAATCCTCTTCTTGTCACACCTGTGCTACCTGCTTTAGCTGTATTCATACACATGTGCCATATTTATATATTTTCCTAGACAGTTCTTATTATTACCACTGACCAGGGATGGGAGAAGGAAAGTGCAGATGATGAAATAAATTGGAGTGGAGGATGAAAATTCTGCTTTTTCATAGGAAAGCTGTCAGATGGATTAATGGCTGGGCTGAGCCAAATGGCTCCATTATCAGATCAGATAGAGACCTCTCCCCTCTCTGGCTAAAATAATTGAGAAAGGGGGCTCTGATATGGATTTTGTTAGAGCTGAACTCCTCAAGAGTAAATTAAAGACAAGGATAATAGAGTTCCTCACTACGCATGTGTAACTACTACTCTGATAAATTGGGATGACTGTAATCTTGTATAGGCTAGCAGCATCCAGGTCTGTCAAAAATCTAGATGTGCCCGTATCTGTCAATACAGACCTGTTTTATTTTCTTGCAGGGCTAGAAGGGAACTTACAGAGCATATGAATGGAATGGAAAAATCACTGCAGTGGGTATGCCATACCCACATGGAGAGAAAACTCCATTACCTTTCACTCACCATAAATAATACCTTGATTTAGAGAAAGGGTGCAGGAGGAAGTGCAATACCCTCCCCCAGCCTAGCAAAAGGAACATAGGAAAGAAAGCAGAGCAACGAAGAGAATAAGTTTGGTGTCCCATCCTGCTCCTACCAGGGGAGCAGTGGGACTGTGCTTGAACCCGCATTGGAGAGAAGCGCTTTGGGAGGAGTTCTAACCCTTCATGCTTGTAGTGGTCGGTCAGGCTCTGAAGTGACATGAAGAATGTCCTTTGTAAAGGGCTGCTACATGCTCTAATGCCCCATTTAATTCTCTTTGAGGCAGCTGCACTGCACAGCCACGTTCCTGCATGTGACCAAGTGAATCAACTCCTCAGTGGTCCCATGCTGATTGCACAATATGGAGGGGGGGAGGCTGCTAATCTGTACTTACCTCACAGGGGTATGTTGAAAAATTAATAAAACAAAGTGAAAGGAGAGGTCAGAGAAACTAATTGACAAAATGTACAAGACAAATGATAAAGGGGCTGGAAGAACTGGCTTGCTGTGTGCAGAAAGTCTGCAGATGAGATAGGAATGCTCCAAGCAGTGATTGCAAGGTGACTTGACAATGTTCTGCAAATATTTGAGGGAATAAACATTACTGGGGAAGAGAAATTAGTACAAGATTTATCATAAAGAGCAGGAAGATGATCTGCCAGAAAAACTTCTTGAAAGACATTAATAGATGGTGAAATAAACTTTTCAGTGACAAGAGGAGATGTACCACTAGGTGAGATTTTTTTTTTTTTAAATATAATTAGAAATTAGCCACAGAGAGCAGTCCTGCTTTGCATGAAAGAATGAATGTACAATGTACCAATGTGGACATCTTCTGGGTTTTGATTTTCTTATACACCATTACTTCATATGGTTTTGTGCCTCAGGGATGTGGGTTTTTTTGGAAATGATAATAAATAAGAAAAGCAAGTTGGACATAAAGAATCAAACCTTTAACAGCATAAGAACTGAATGTATAGTCATGTTCAGCCTTGCTCAGAAACCCACAACAACAACTGGCCATTGTCTTTGTAGAGCCTTTGTCCCTTATTCACAGCCAGAGAAGTCCTGTGTCTCACGTTGAACTTTGCCCCATGGAACTGGGCCTGCTGCTGTCCTCCCTGAGACCTTGGCTGGAGGGTGCTGTGATTCCCTTCACATAGTGTGCCTTGCTTTTCTCTCCAGAGAATCAGAGGTGTGATGGCAGAGAAAGGCCTTGGGTTTCAGCCAGAGTGCTCCTAAGGTGCAAGAGTTCAGACTTGTCTTTAGGCTTGAATGGACAGTCCAGCCCATATCAGGCTGCTTCCAGCACTTTATTTTATGGTGCCTCATGTTATTTGATGAGCAGCCCTATTGAGGACCTTACAAATTGTAGATGTATAATTTCTTGATGTACAGTGACTCTTTGAAACCGAAGTGAGACCCATCTTTGTGGCATCACTTGTCTTCAGAAAAGATATATTAATTCCCCTTCACTGCATTTAGCTGTATCCCCTGATTTTGATATTTATTACAGCTTCTAACAATTTATACTTTACTATGATACACCTGTAGCTGTCTTTATGCCTCCTTATGTCAGTGGACCCATGGAGGGTTTTTCTCAGCAGAGTTGTGTTTAAACCAGGATCTCTGTCAGATTAATGGATTATGAGCAAGCACAGAGGCAGAAGCTTTCTCTCTGGAGCTCTGTGATTTCTGTCTTTGCCTGGCAGTGCTTCTGGCTGGTGAGGGAACCTGCTCCTTGCTTCTGCTCACCAGGTGGAACAGCAGATGAATGTGTGTCTGAGCAGCTCTCCTGGGTGAACCTAAACTGCTTCTCTTTTTAGAAGAACTTACTTGTCACAGGAATATTGTCTGTATTAAGATCTGAACAGTGCTGTTTGGGTTTTTTTTTTCTTCTTTCATCCATGCTTGCGTGTTTTTCTGTTTTCCTTCCCTGGATGTGCTATATGTCAGCCCTTTCAGCATTCTGCATCTCCCTTTTGCGTCTGTTGAAACTCTGTATAGGAATTTGATTTGTCTTCAGAAATCTGGTGGTGCAAAACCAATTTTTTGGTGAGAGCTCTTATGGGGGATCTGATTACCTACAGTGAGGTATAGTCCACACCTGTCATAACTGCTTTTGTTTGCCCCCTTATCCATCATTCCTGAGTCATAGTAACAATTCAGAGATTTCATTGAAGACATAAAACCCTCATGCTTTTCTTTTCCATATCATCTCTTCCCAAGCAAATATTCCATACTACAAAGTGTCTTCTCTCTCTTTTGCCTGTAGCTATTTTTTAATTCTGCATAAATTAGTTGTGATGTTCATAAGAAATGCTGAGAAGAATTCTCTCTTCAAATACAAAAGAACTTTCTCATCATCCTACTCTACCTTTATTCTATTCTCTTTTTGAAGATAAGAATTGATTGGTGGATGCGAGTCTGTCATAGCATGCTACAAACTGCCACCAGAATGCTCTAGCAATCATTTCCTGCAGCAGGGGTATTCCCACTTTCCAGCCTGTCAGAAGTCTAACCTTCTGACTGCTGCTGATGGCACTGGAGCCTTCCCCTTGCTTGTTTGCAGAAGAATGCTTGAAACAAGGTATAGTGCTATAATCTGTTCTAAGAAACCTCTCGAAGAGGACTGGAATTTGCTTTCATATGTTGAGAAGCCAAGTGGAACAGATTCACATACTCACTGGTAACACAGTTTTGAATCTCAATGGGTGCAGCTCAGTGTTCCTCCTCTAAAGCAATTAATGCTTCATAAATTAGGTTCAGTATGCTGTATACCGTTTGATTGTTTTAAGATCTTTATCTGATGATGTTGAGGTTATCAGTGAAACATGAAATTATTTATGTGACCCGATTACTCAAGATACTTTTTCATATAGCCCAGTGTGAATAATGAAAATGTGAGACCTGAAAAACATCTAAGTGATCTCCAAAACTAAAATATCTAAGCTACTTAAAATGTACTTGAAGTTAAAAAAAATATAAATCTGATTTTGCTCCATCCTTCTGTCTGAGAAAATAACCTACATAAAAATCAGATGCATTTTACTTCTTAATTCTTTATTACAGGGTTTTGGAGAAACAAATTATTTTCTATATCTTATCCAGAGGTTTACTCTGAATATTGGAGTCTGTCATGCTTTTGTTATCTTGCTTTTCAAGGTCTCACTTTCAGAATATTGAAAAAAAACCAAAATATTTTTTCTCCTCTGCAAAATGCATAAGGAAATGGAAGAAAGGCAAAATGCTGGGGAATGCTTGTGGGAAAGCAAAGCAGTGATCTTCCATCCCTTGCTTCATCTCATATTTCACTTTGCTCTGATTACACGACCTTTTTTTCCCCAAACATCTTTCAGCTGTGTTCCCTTTAGGCCATCTTAGATACACACATCTCTTCTGTCTGCCTCCTCCCAGAGAGGCACTGGCTCTTCCCCACGCATCGTGTGCCAGTGTCACAAAGCATGTCCCCTTTGTTTGTTAGCAAGATGACCAGCACTAGCAGGCTGCTCACAAATGCCAACTGTAATTACAAATTCTACCTTCAAGTGGAGTACACAGATTATGTCTGGATATCTTAAAAGTGCCTCTTGCCTTTTGAACTCTGACTGTTATGCTTTGAAAAATAGTAAGGCTTCTGCTCTCACAATTACCAGTCCTTGCTTTCACCCTGTCCTGGGAGGAACCCAAACAGAAAAAAATGACAACAGACAATCTTGTGCATCTTGAGCTGACGATGGTAGGAAATAATGCAATTTCCCATTAAGAAGAAATAAAAAACGCTGGGAATATGTTGCTTTTTTTGTTTTCTCCAAAGAAAACTGGCCCTTTGGTTCTTGAAGTTAACCATTACAGAGGGTGTCTCTGATGCACCCTGGCTCCAGCTGCAAAGCATAATACCAAGAGCCTCAGTCTGCCTTAGTTTTAAACCTGCATGACCCACAGCTAAAGACTCATCATTATGCACAGTAATGTGAAAACAATGGGCTACTAATTTCTTTTTGGATGATGAACTACCTTCTATGTAATCTTGCTTAATAAATGAGTATATAATAGATATATTAGTCACCATTTTGGCAGAGTAAAGTGGATGAAAATATAATGATGTTTACTTTGTAGACCCATAACACTGTTATAGCACTATAAAGCAAGTCTGAGAACTGGATCACAGAAAAATATATTGCCTAAGGTGTGCATGTATTGTACTGTATTAATATATATATTTATATATATCTCATATACTTAGTGCAATGTGGGCCCAGGAATCAGATGATGATGTTCAGAGTCAACAAGCTCAACATCAATACAGACTTCAAACTCTTACTGTTTTGGGTCAATTTTCTTGGCAGTATTTCACTCATATTGTTGAATCTTTCTATGTGATACTTGAGAAAGATGGCTGGAAATTATCTGCTTACTCAGAGTTTGTTGTTCAGGGATTTACACAAAGAGGAGTTGCACATGGTGAGCTGACCAAGGAGTTCAAGGTCAGTCAAAAGCTTGGCCGGGCTGTGTTCTGTCACCCATGTTATTCAATTACCTTGCTGACTGCATGTAGAGATGAGCCCTTGGTGATCACAAAGGAGAAAGGAAAGTTTGGGGATTTTATTAGTATGTTGACAGCTTTTAGACTTTGTTTCTGACCTTGATATATTCAAACACAGATTTTTTACAGAAACCACTGCTTTAAAGGGAAAATATAAGTTATCCTGAAACATGGTGCTAAGGGTTTTCTGGTCAATGATCAGAACTATTTTCATACCTTTAAGGAAGGCTGATGAACAAGTCAATCAAGTGGCTTTCTTTCAAACTAACTATACTTAATCCATTGCAATTTTCTTGGATTTTTATCAGCTCACTGCTGGTATAATTCCACTAATTTTCTATAACTCAAAAGAATGAATTGTCCCTCACTCAGAAGATATTAAATAAAGCTGAAGAACATGATTTGCATCTCCCTGAGCTGCCTCCTGACACTAATTTTAGCTTTGGAAGGTGATGGCTGCACTCCAGCTCTGAGAAAAACAGAGAGAAGTGCATTGATTCATTCAAACATTTATGTACTTAATATTTCTGCTGGCTCTCCAACTGGTCACTCAAAAGAAAGTTGTTGATGTACTCTGTTTGTTTGATGTTATTGCTTTTCTTTGGTTTTCTTCTCTAAGACAGCATAAGATAATGTGCCCCAGGCTATTTAGGTTCTAGAAAACAAAGTGCAGTTCACATGCTCAAGAGTTCAAGAGCCAAAGCTCTAAATTTACGGTGTGTTAGTTCTTGGGACTCAAAGGTGCAAGAAGAGGAGGGAGAATTCAAGAGTGCAAGTTTATTGCACTTTTAATATGTAGGGAGGTTTTCAGGTGAGGTGCAATTCTTATGAACTTTTTTTTTTTTGGTGCCTGAACTGTAATTAAATTAATGAGATAAGAAGAAAAAAAATGCATCACTGTAGGTTGATTTTCTTTGTGGATCTCTTAGGAACAAGTCTAAGTTAAGATTTATAAAGTTCTTGAATGACCTTATGTAACTTTTAAAATAAGTTTTCCTCCCCCCTTGCTTTTTTTGTTTCTTTGTTTTTGGAAACAATTTAGTTCTCTGGTTAAGACTTTCTGAGCCAAAGCAGTTACTTCTAGAAGAGGCAAGCTGCCCACTTTATTCATATTCCATTGCAGAATATTGACATCATGTGAAAACAGTGGTGATTAATCCTAAAATACTCTAGTCTAAGTCCCTCAATAGTTACTGCCAGGGAAATTAATTTGAGCTTTGAAAAACTATACATTGGATGGAGAAACAGGGAAAAGTACTACATGAAATTCAGGCAATCTTGAAGCTTCTCTTGAAGCTAAATATTATTTTCTCATCCACTGCAGTCGTTTAGAACCAGGAGTTGTCCCTGAGTTCTCTTCCTTCACTGCAGTCCATGCTTTTGATTAGTGCCATGGGGGCAGGATTTAGGTGAACAAACACAGACATCAGTGTCTCACTTAAGAGTTACCAAAAAGAAATAAGCTCTTCCAGGGCATGCTTTGTCTCTCTGAAAGTATTTATATGAAAGTCTGATGAATTATCTTCTAGAACATCTCTTTCCTTCTATTAACTCTTGGGGAGTTTCTGGTCATTAACAGAGATTTAGGTATCTCTACAACTGCCATATGAAACTTGTGAGCTCCTTGTCACTGTGTCTGAGCCAAGGTCTAGCATGATCATTAGGAGGATTCCTTGGCTGAAGGGAGTCTGACTATTTGAAAAAGAACAAAGTGGAAAACATTTGAAGAATAAAATGGAAGCACTTGTTATTTAATGAAAAACTGGTAGAGTTTTCTGGTTTAGTTTATATTTCCTCCATAAACTGCTTGATACTTTTGTCTGGTTGGTATATCGAGGATATTATTGCTAAATTTGGTCTTTCAGATATGAGTCAGTGAATCAGGGCAATGGTCACCCTTTTTCAAAAACCCAAAATTAACTACTCTGACTACAGATTAAAGAATATCCTCAAAAAAGTAGGAAAGCACCATGAAGGGTGCTCAGGATATCTCCTGGCTTATTTGCTGATTAAAAAAAATGACTGTGGCAAAAATCAATATTGCTTGATCTAATAAATCCTTCACAACCTCTGTGATGACTTATTACTCTCTACCTGATTTTCTCCTAGTTAAACTTCTCCTGCAATGAACATTAAATACTAACTCAATATAAAGCAGTCCAAACCCTCTCTTTGTGTAGTTTCAGGCATAATGGCTGACTTTTCAGCAGCAAAGTGAGTTGAAATTAGAAAAATAAACATCATAAACCCAACAGGAGAGAAGCCTGTGCATTATTCTCAATGCACTAAAGGTAGATCGTAAACATGAGAATTAAACACATCTGCAGAAAATTGAATCACATGAATGGACTGAGTGAAAAAGCTGTATTGCCTTATTTTAGTTAGTTCTGGTTTATTCAGGAGTGCCAGAAGCTGTTGGACTGCCAGCTACAGGGGTAGTAGTTGAATATCCATGACAGAGGCAGCATACAGAGGGCAGAGCCTGTCCCATTTGTGCCACCCTTCCCAAAAGCTCCAGCCTGCCCAGAGATGGATCAGGCTACAGTGGGAAGGGAAATGGTTTCTCTTCCAGCTCAGCTAGTCTTTACATCTTTATGGGAGCTGAGGGGCAATTAGAACTGATGTGGAAAATGGTAAGACTATTAATAGGAAAAATAATAATTAATCTGTATTAAAGGAAAATGAAAGGGGGTTTTATAGCTTTGTAATAATGAGTGCATCCAACATGTGACTTTTTTGACTTCAAGAGAATAAAAGAGCAGCAACCAAAAGACATGGAGTGAGACTTGTTCCAGCCAGTGTTACAGAAAAATGAAAGAAAAAGAAATGGCATGGTCATCTTGACCAGGTGGGCTCAAAGGTTTCTTTGTGCTGCTTAGTGGGAAAAGGGTGAATGCTGGTATAGAGTGGTGTGTATGACACAAGTGGAGTGGATTGTCCAACCAGCTTTTGTGACTGGAACAGAGCATTGCAGAAGCCTCTCAGGGCTTTCTCTTTGTAAAATAAAATACCTACAAGTTGTTTTTTTTTTTCTCTGAAGGAATACAGTTATGGTCTCTTAAACTCTACTCAGCCTACTGCTATCCAGTGTATTTCCCAGAGCACAGTGTATGATGTAGCACTGCCTGGGAGCTGCCAGGATACAGTGGTGGCAGACAGCATTCATCCTCATTATGCCATTTGATATGTATGGAGAGGTGATTGCACCTGCCTAAATATCACTTTGAATTTCTGTAACTTGGAAATGCTACTAGTTATTTGACTAGAATCAGGTTTCCAATATCCTGATAATTCAAAGTAGAAAGACTGATACTCCTTTTCAGTCCAAGGCTCTATTTTTTCTCAGAATTTAGATTTCTTATGTTTAAAATGACTGTGTTACTATAATAGTATAAATAAGGTTAGACTAGAAAATAGTCCATGTCCTGCAAGGCTGTAGTTTGACATTGCTAAACATTATGCAGAAGAATAGTACAAATGTATTACCAAAAATATTAATAGAATTTTCCTTCCATTGAATTAAAAAAGTAACACAAATACAAGAAAAACTCTGTAAGAGAAAAAATATAGGGAAAATTTCAGAAGAAAAAAATTAAAGTAGACCACTGAAGAGATGGCATTTTAGATTTTTGTTGTATTGTTAAGACATGGCATAAGAGTTCATATGGCTTAATCCAGGGGCTATACTATAAAGCATCGTGCTGAAGGGTGTAAAAGAATGAACAGTTATATATTTCTTCCCCTATGAAATGCTAGGGCATTTTTTGAGCAGGGATGAAGCCATGCAGACAGCTCTGCAGTATCCTAGTCCAATCACAAGAGTTATTTGGAATTATTGTTTTTTATCCTTGCATTGAACTGATTCTGAACAGGCATAGTGCTCTCCAAAATATTTTCAATTCCATCTAAATAATAGAGATACACATTTAAAACAATATGACAAATGAGTTTATTCCATGATGTAACAGGCCACTGAGGGTAGGGTCACCAGTGGCAGCACTTCTGATAGTGCTGCATGCCTGTGACTTGAAATATTCACACGTTATGGCTCTTCTTCTAGTCTGGTTTGGTGTTTGGGGTTTTTTTTTTTGGGTTGGTTTGTTTGTGCATTTGTTTGTTTGGTTTGTTAGTTTGGCTTTTTTGGCAATCACAAAGCTGCAAAACTTTCAAGTTCCAGAATCTGATTTCACCCCATCTACTTCTGTGTCCAGCACTGGGAGTTCATCCCTCCTGATGAAGTACTTGTGCAATTCATGTGGCTGTAGCTCCACCATGTTTTTCCTTGGGAGTCTGGGATTCACTGTTTGGAATTTTTTGCTATCTTTCTTCTTACATCTTCCTTTCACACAATGAGAACACAAGTGATGTTTTTCCTTTGCCAGTATCTGGGCTCAGGGGCAAGTATTCACATTTTCAGAAGGGCTGCTCCCAAGGCTTGTCAGAGGGAGGCCAAAGATTGTGTGGGAAGCAGAGCTGTCTGCTTTCTGCTCTGCTCAGCTCCCTGGCTCAGGCTGTGGTGGAAGAGCAGAGTGGAGTGGCCTTGGTTTCTGATTATGCTGTGTTGATGTGATGGGTGTCAGATAACAGCATCCCTACATGTGTCAGTCTAACAGCTTTTTAAAGAGCAGAATTGCTGTTAAATCCCTGTTGCAGATAACATAAGCCTTGAAGATCAAGTCCAATTATTTTTTTTCTGTAACTTTTGTCACCTGTTGCAACCTGTTTAATTAGTCTAGTACTGAGGCCAGTGTTATGCACCCTGACAGATTTCCTGGTCTGCTTTCTTCTTGCAGTGCAAAAGAGAAGTGGATGTCTCCATGAGAGTGAGGTCTGCTTCTCAAATTCTCCATTTTCTTTTTAGCTCCTATCTAACAAGAACAGAGCTTGTTCTAACTTGTATCTGCTGATCACAGCTTGTCAAGGACTTCCAGCCTGGGATAAGTAGTGGGCTTCTGCCCTCCTAGTGCATTTCCTGTGGCTGAGTGTCATCAGAGAAGGTTGTTGTGAACCTGCTTGGAGTTTCTGTCTGTGTTAAGATTATATCCATCAGAGTAGTTTGCCAGAATTTGCTGAGTAGTATAAAAGGAGCAGAGTGTTACAGCATAACAGTGAATTTGTCGCTGTATCTGAAGCCTTGTTCTAGTTGCCAACTTCATCGTATGCTCAGTTGCTTAATAAATTCATTTGTATTTTAGCTCCACGAATGACTGCTGACCTCATGGAACAAGTGAGGGAAAAGAAGCAGCACAGTCATCTTTCCCAGTGCTAGAAGTGTGGAAGTGGTTCCAACTCCACCTGTGAAAATGCTTCAATCTAATTATATTTTTTAATATTTTTTTTTACCTTATTTCTGGCTGCTTATTATAGGCATTATAGGTAGAAGAGCTATACTGGATCAAATAACTTCATATGCCTGCCAATGAAAGATTTCTCCCACAAGTCACCATTTAATTACAGTTAATGTTTAACCAATTTATTTTTAAAACAAAAAGTTTAAATGAAGCACTGCCCATATTTCTCAACTGTTTTCAGTCCAGAAGACAGCATCAGTATGTCATCTTTTTTCTCTTTTATAATTGCTAGGACATTTGACTCAAATCCAAACAGTTGTATGCAGCATGTTCTCATGAATTTTGTCATTGCAGTATCCTAGTCAGTTAGGACGATGTATTTTCTTCACCTAAGTTGCTTTTGCTGGTGATAGCATTGCTCATCAGAAATCGTGCCTTAGTGTGTGCAGTGCCTCCAGCAACAGGAAGTCTTTTCTGACTACTGTGGTGAGAGCTGTTTGTACTGCTTACTGTGACAAAGGGGAGTCTGCTGTGACAGAATGTCATACCTGTAAGAGGAAAATATCTGCCTAGGACAAGTGGAAACAATTATTTAGAAGGCATTTCTGCATGCTGAGTTATCTTGAGGTCTGGAATAACAGGATCAGGATGAAACATACTGAAAACAAGCAAAAGTCAATTTAAAGAAAAGGACATTCTCTGGGCTTGCCTGTACTGTAGAGCCCTTAGAAAGGGTAAGTGATGACTTAGCCTGTGTGGGACAAGTGTTGCCAGTGGAGATAGTAGCAAGGTGTTGCTGTCCCGGTAGGCAGCAGGCAGGAGAGATCATGTGGGATCCTGTCTGCAACTCCGATTGCCCAAGTGTGAAACAGAGGAATCTGAACTACCGCAGGCACAGTCTGGTCCACTGACAGCATTGATGAAGGACTTTGTCCGTTCACTTGAGTCTAATGAGGGCTGAGAGGCAATATGGAAAATGTCTATAAATGCATCAGGAAAGACAAGAGCAGTGTGGGTGACAGGAGTGTGTTGGCACAAAAGCCAAGAGCAGGTATAGTGGCTATGAATAAACATAGGCTGGAACAGAGAAGCAAGTTCTGATCTCTAGCCCATGGAAGTCTGAGTTGGCAAAGACAAAAAAGCATTTGAGGAGGAATGTGGCAGGCTTATGGAAGAGTTTATTTGATAGGTTGTCTACAATAGCAAGTGGACCAGGCTAGACAATCTAATCTTATGTTACTATCCTGGACTTGCTATGAATTTGACCCCACCAGTCAAGTCACTCCTCTCTCTTTAGCTTCTTCTCTGTCCCCAAGCTCAGGAGTCTCCTATGCAAGGATGTGTCTTCTTCTGCAGCCAGTCACCTCTGTGGGAGGGGAAGATGTCCCCTTGCAATGTCCCTTTTTCCAGTGATTGCATCAGACTCAATGATAAATGTGCAAAATATATTTTGTTTTCTTT
>JAWWLZ010000174.1:7298497-7312125 GCA_035041345.1 Poliocrania exsul
CCATACATACATAATCTGTTATACACATGTGATTAAGACTAGACGCAGGGACCTGAGTGCTCTGATAGATCTGGCTGAAGTAGCTTAATATGCTACCAGCCCCTGTATTCTCCCTGCCCTTTGGCAAGAAGTTGCCACATCTGTAGCTGGACTCAAAGACAGGAGCATATGCAGCATCTCTGCTATGACTGCAGCAGCTCCTGCATAATTGCAAGCATGTTGTCACTGACTGCTCAGGCTAATTAGGCCAGAGAGGTGAGATCACACTGGTAAAAGAGCCTGTGAGTGGGAATGGCTGAGATGTTTGCACACATTCACTTCTGCTGCTTCTTTTCAGGCATGTAGGAGGTCAGCAAAGGAGCAGGGAGGTCAGCAGGGTATGGGAACATCTTTAAACACTTCAACTAGTTCCACCAGAGCTCAAGAGTCAAGCCCTAGGCTTTGTCCTTGTGGGCTTGATCAAATTGCCTATGGTTTCAAGGTCTTTCTTGAAGATATTTTTTTCCTGAAGTGCTACATTTTAAAGAAAAGTGGGAACACTGGAAATTGGAATTAAAAATGTAGTCACAACAGGAAATTTTCAGGTCAGTTTAAATACTTCTCTATCTCATCTCACATAAAGCATCAAAACAAACACCATCATTAAAAATGTCCTTTTAAAAATTTTTGTCCCCCTGGAAAGCAATACTTTTCAGTGACGTTTTTCTTTTTTCTCCCCATTTCTTTAATAGAATAAGCCCTCTTCATTCATTCTGCTTTGTTTAAAAAAGGACGCTAGTCAAAAACACCAGTGCAAAATTCTTGGCTCCATGCAACACTCCTCTATACCCAACATCATCTTGAGGAATGTGCCATCTCCTTGAGTCTGTTGCATTTTCTGATCTCATAATGTTAGGACATCAGGAATATGTGACTAGGGATTTATGGTTTGGACTATGGTGAAGTATGAGTGTCTATGTCCAACCTTTTAAACTTTGTTCTCCCCCTCCAAGTGAAAAGTAACCAGAGAAAGGAGATTATTGCTTTCCCTTTAGTTTTCTGCCTCTAAGAATCCCTAGTTAGTGTTCATATATTTGCTGTTGCCAACAAAGATGCATCATTCCAGGCAAAATTATGAAGAAACAGAAAGAGATCTGGTTTCTTCCTTTTAGTAAGTACCTGGCTATGAAGAGGGTACATCCTGCTAGAGCATCCCCTGGTAACCTCAATGTTGCTTGAACCAGAGCAGATGTGATTTTTTTGAGAGACTGAGCTGTGTGACAGGGGACAAGCTGCTAGGATAGTGTGGACATCTGGTATGGGCTGTAGGAACAGCTTTTAATGTTCAGAAGTTGTACACAAAAGTGGCTGCAGCTTTCTGCACTGCCAGTAGTGGCCCAAAGCAGGGCAGTAGGGAAACTCTTCTCCCTAGGATGAACTAGAGATGGCAAGAACAGCTTCTCTCCTGTCTTGGCCAAGAGCAGCAAAACCAGGATCTGAGCTGGTGAGCTCAGCCTCAAATGTCTATGCAATTAAGATATTTCACAGATATTTCTGTCCTGGTGTAATAAAACTACAAGTTTAAGAGTTGCAGACATAACCCTTCCCTTCTACCTTCATGTAGAGTGATGGGACAACTTTGATTTTTTCTTTCTGATGCCATTTCTCTGATCCAACAAAAAAGGAAATAAGTCAGTAGGAATAATCCCTTGGGAGCACAGTATTTAGCACTCATTTGTGAGGTGATATTTACCCTGTTTTAAGAGGATTAGACTCAGCCATAGTCCAGAATACCTGTCAAGGTATCTCCAACGTCAGCGATTGCCTTGCACAGACCTGACCCTTTCAACCATCTCTTTTGTAACACTGGGGGCCACTCCTGGTCCATCCTCTGTGTGCAGCCCAAGGTTTTTCACAAAACAGGAGTGTGAGAGAGAAAAACTCTGAAAAAAGAGACACATCAGTGTGGTGGTATTGAAGTTACTATCAAGGCATTTATTGGTATGCCAATTGTGCTTCAGCTTTCCAACTGTACAGCTCTCTTGTTTTTCGAACCTGCTCTTGCTTGTAGCATTTAAAAACATAAAATGGACAAACAGTTTAGAGACAATAGTGTAAAATGCCTGCAGAAAAATAAACGGGGAAATAGGAGAAAGGAAGGGGTTTGTCAATTCTGAATGAGTTTTTATTTATTTATTACTTAATTTATATTTGGACTGGAAAGTGTGTGTAATCATGTGGAAAGTAAATTAAGATAGCTCACTTGTAGGTGTTCAGGAGAGAAACACCTAATTTTTCTGAAACAGATGTCTGCTGAGAGATGATAAGGTAAAACACATTTCCAAGCTGAACTTCACTCGAGAAACTTTTGTAGGGGAGTGAGGGCAGAGCTCCCTCCAGCCCCAGCAGTCGCAGTGGGGCAAAAGATGAACCTGACTCTGCTTCCTCTGGGTAGACAGGGCAGCTTCAAAGCAGAGAGGGGAGGAGGAGCCTCCTTCCCTTTCTGTTTTCTTTCTTTGTTTCCTTCTAAGTCTTCTGCACTTTCACCTCTTCTCCCTTCCCTCTAGCTCAGCTGTTGCTGTGCTTACCTGGCTACCCAAGTAATGCTCACTGGCAGCTGTGGCAGGCAAAAGCCTGTGCAGGAGTGTCTGTGGCAATGGCCTCTGTGGCTTTTATCTGCTTTATAGAAAGGGAAACTGGTATTTAATCAGTTATCTGAACTTATGAATGGGTAATGAGAGTAATTCTGAAGCTCTTGCTTAATGTTCATTGCAGAAGTCAGACCTGCTACCATAAATGCACCAAAGGACAGTGTGTTTAACCCTTGGGTGGCAGGAAAACCTTTTAACACTATGGTTTTGGTTTGTGTTGGGGTTTGGTTGTTTGGTTTTGGTTGTTTTTTTTTTCCCACAAAATCATGGAAAAGGAATCAGGTGGAAAAAAGAGACTTGAAGACTGCCACATCTCTATCAGACAAACAGAAAAGGGATACAGAGGAGGGATTGCACCCAGGGCAATGGGGAAACACTCTCCACTGAATTAATTTCTTGGTTTAGTTCAGCCCTTTTAAGCAAATGTGTCAGATGTTTGAGGCAGCACATGCCTTCTATATCATATATGGAAACTGGGATGGGAAGCCAGTTTGACTTGGGAGGCTTGAACTCTAGTCCATGTTGGAGATTGTGCCTGTGCAAAATGACAGCTACAAAATGGCAATACTGCCTTTTGTGCATGTTTGCCATTCCAACTGCTTGAATAAACGTCGTGTTCCATCAAATTTCAGCCTGGGGATTAAACCTGAACTTGGATTATGTTTTATTTTGCCTTGCTTATCCCTTAGCTTCACATGAAAGGTGGAACTGGCACCTTGGGGCCAGGTCCAATCGGTTATTTATTGTGGCACTTAGTAATTAGGCATCTGACTTAGCACCCGCAAGCCTGTGCAGGATATCTGCATTTGATATATGGAGCAGGAGAAGTCAACTGTCTCAGAATGGGAAAAAAAAGGATATACTGAGCAGGGAATTTCAGTCAGGATTCATCAGTCATCAGCCAGAGCAATAAAAATCCTGGAAAGGTTTTACTACCCATCAGGGAAGTTCTGCACATTTTGTCAAAACTAAAAAGATACAGTGGGAAAGAGTAGGAACTCAACATCTCATTTTCTGGCTTTCATTAGGTAATTTCATCCATCTTGGGAATATCCCTCAGCTATTGTCAGGCCCACTTTTCCTTTACAATTTGTGTGCCGAGTTCTGCAGGTATATCTGCTTTAATTATTTTCTTGAATTTTCCAAATGTGAAACAATGGAATGAAAATGTCATCTGCTGAGACATGTCTCTTCTATTAAATTTAAATATTTTCAGTTTGTCTTGCTATACTAATTTTTTGTTGAAAAATCACTCTGAAGGAAATGCTTTATTTGAAAAAAAAAAATCTTTTTATCTGGCTTTAAAAAAAGTGCCAAGAAAGCAAATATTTTGAATTACTGTAATTCTAACAAATAGATTGTCTTTTCTTTCTGGTCAGGCAACTGCTTTGATAAATACTTCCAGTTAGTCATAACTTAATTATTAATTAATAATGAGATTTTCCCATAATTATTTAAAATTAGATGAAACAATTTTGGAAAAAGCTATTGAAATAACAATGGTGATTATATAAGCAATTAGGAAATTCAAAAAAGTATTAAATGGGTATGTTTATTGTTTGTTGCATTATGGGTCCTTTTTTCCAGTGGTCAGAAATGCTGACAGTGCATAAATGTAGGGCTGTGTCCACAGCCAAGGCTGAAGCTGAGTGGGTGAGATTTAAACTGCACTAAGCCTGTTATAGGTTTCCTAAGGAAGTGTTTTAGCTCTGGTACCAGCCAAGCTCAGAGGGAGAATTAACTACAGGGATGTTGGAGGAGGTGATAGTGTTGGGTGGGTACTGTTTAGGGGAATGTAAACCTCACTTGCCAAATAGGAAATGAATTGGTGGAGTAATTTTGGCTCTCTCTGTTAGTGAAAATGCCATATGTATTCATTTCTCAAAATGTACTTTTCTGCCTGAACTTGAAATGCTGCCGAGTTCAATGGGAGAACTAATGTATATAAACACACATTTCATGTCCCCCGGTGACTCCAGTGCAGGGCTGTTGTGAGTAAAACCCAGGGGCCCCTGTGCAGAACTGCACATGTGCTTAAGGTGACATATACATGATCATCTGTGTGAGCATGGGAATTAAATGAGTACCAGTGTCGTGGTCTTGCCCTTGACACCGACTTACTGTGTGGCCTGTCTTGCTATCTCTTTGAATCTTATGTTCTTGGGTTCTAAAATGAGGATAATAATACTTACTTAGCTGAAATGGGAGCTGTGCAGGTTCATGAAGCAATGTTTGTGGGGTTTTCAACTCACAAGAAGGTGCTGTAATAGCATAGTCATTGGAAAGAGGACTTGAAGGGCCAAGTTAGTGACACAAAGTAGAGGATGTATCGACTTTGTAACCCTGGGTGATGATATGGTGGTGCTGCAGGAGAAAAAGTGTTTAGGCAGTCTCACATCATCATGAACAGTAGATATCTTCTAAACCAGGATGACACCTCTGCAAACACACCCTGCCCTGGACACTGATGGCAATTAGATACTCATCCTGTGGTTACCCTGGCCTGGGCACGCTCTCCTGTGGTGCTGAGCTCTGCCTGGGGGAATGAGGAGTTACAGCCTGGCAAAGCTATTCCTGTGCTTTAAATGAGAGCTGTGTTTAAAGTATTTTGCTGGATGTGAGCATTTAGAATAAGGCTGTTCAATGTTATGCCCCATTGCTGATCCACAGCTAGTGATGCTGGAGTGTGGCTGACAGCATCCTTTCTCTGCCAAAATGCATGAAGGAGCACCAGTAGGGCACTGGCTTAGCCTTATGTGTTTTCTTTCTGGCTAATACCAGTGTCACAGTAACACTAACCAGAGCACAGAAGTGAAATGAGCCCTGAAAGTGTTAGTGGTATAAAAACTCTGCTTTACTGATATGAAATTTTCCTGAATTTAAGTAGAATTTTTAATGTAAAAGCTCTGTAGGCCAAAAGAATTTGCCCAGCTGTTCTGTTGTGCCAGGAAACCAGCTTGAATTCAGGATCTCTTTCTTACTGTTTTGCAGTTGAATAGAAAAGCCAATATTCCTTATGATATTTTACACACTTTGAACAGGGCAGCTTCAGTTCAAATTGGAAGGACTGCTAGGGTAGGGCAAACTGATGAACTGTAAATGCTGTTTTCAGAAAGATATGTCCAATGCAGGTCATTTGAACTCTAGGAGACCACTGTATCTTCTCACAAAAAGAGGGGAAGGAGCGAGGAAGGGAGGAGGCATCTGTAGCAAAAATATGACTGTCATGGAACATAATTGGCATAACAAGAATGAAGGCTCTGATGTTAAGCTGGGGGCTGGAGTGGGAATCACCTCACCTAGCGTGAGAAAACTGGTTATCTGTCTCTGTGCAGTTAGCATAAATTTCCCTTCAGAGACAACTCATTTGACCTTCAGTGTCAGCCATAAAATGAGATTAATTAGGACCTAGTAAGAATCTCTGGTCAAGACAGACAGGCAGCACTCGACTCAGGAGAGCCTGGCCATGTCCTGGGCATAGAGTGATTTCCACCTACACTGGGGTCTCAACCAAGAAGGGAATTTTTGCACCATTTTAGAAACACTTCATGTATTATATGGAGTGATGGTCCTCAAGGCCAAAGGACAGGGACTTCCTCAGAACCCCAGGAGGGTAACAGCCACATGGGGAATATTTTTACACCCTGTACAGCACAAGATGAGAGAGCTGTTATGCATGTGTGCAGTAAACCTGCTACTCTGGGGTGAACCCCTGTGCTGGCTGTGTGATGGAAAGGGGCTGCACAGACCCACCCTGCCCTGCCACTGGAAGAAGCGCTATAACCCAGGCAGTCAGCAATAGGACAAGGGGGCACAGGCTTAAGCTCTGCCAGAAGAAAATTGAAGTTGGAGATCAGAAAAAAATTCTTTCCAGAGAGAGTAATCAGGCATTGGAATGGTCTGCCCAGAGAGGTGGTGGATTCACCATCCCTGGAGGTTTTTCAACTGAGATTGGCCATGGCACTGAGTGCCATGATCTGGTAAAGGGACTGTAGTTGGACCAAGGGTTGGACTTGATGATCTTAGAGGTCTTTTCCAACCCAGTCAATTCTATGATCTTACTGAGGGAGGAAAAACCAGGGAATTTCAATTGTCCTGTACCACCTTTCCTTATGCATACAAAGCATGGTTCTCCTCTGCTTCACAGTGCATATAGGGTATGGTATTTTCCATTTTAAGACCCTGATCTGAAGCCAACTCAAATAAATAAGAACAGTTTAGATAGTACTATAATTTGAATGAAATCACTGCATTTGCTTCTCAAGTTGCTCCAAAATTCCCTCTGCAATAAATTCTTAAAGCTGGAGGCTGATTTCTTGTTAAATGCCCATAGGGAAAAAAAAAAAGTTTTTCCTAATCCAAAGTCAGAAAACATGTAATTATCTAATTTCTTTCTGGTTAGGAATCTTGTTCGGTTTTTCCCTTCACAGATTAAGATACTACCACCATAATCAACCTTTTAGTTTTTATTGTGCATTTAGAAAGTCCATTCATTCAAAGGATAAATTTACCTAATTGGATCTAAAAGCAACGTCTCTTTCATTATACAAACAACTATGGAGGCTTTCCTGCAATTAATTACATAAATACTACCTAAAAATTCTGTTACCATTCCTGATTAGGAAATACAGCTGCAGTCAGCCCCAAAGCTAACTACATGTCCAATTTCAAAGCAGCTGAGTCTTTCTGCTTTTTTTTTATTGATCAAAACCCAGTAAAGTATCAGTGGGCTTTCTTCTCTCTGTCTTGTAAGCACTGTAATCTAACAGAACTTTTTCATGCTTTTGTACACTGAATGTCCAGGATGTGTCATTAAGCAGCAAGCAAGGAGAGTTTTAACCTCGAATAGCAGAGTGCATAATTCTGGCATAGCATCTGGCAGTGGGTGGACACAATTATATCCCTCCTCTTCTTGTGTAATCCCCTTTTTCATTCCCTCTGTTCCCCTCTCAGGTTACCCAGAGCACCAGCTGTCTTGTTAGGAACTGGAATATGTCTCCAAATGGAGACCTGGATTTGTAAAGACAAACCTAACTGTAAGATTGTTTTTTTCTTTTTCCTTTTGCAGCGTGCTCATGAATACAACATTGGCTTAAAAAAGGGATTCTCCTGCTGTTAGACTGCAGGTGCTATCTGGAAACTAAAAAGCATTTATGGACGTAGGTGTTAGTTGTTGCTTTCCATAACTGCCTTGAGGTGTGTACTGTATAAAACAGACTAGCAGAACAAAGCCCATCACAAACCTCATGAGTGTTGGACTCCTTGGCTCTTTTTCTGCTTACAGAAAGTTTGGCCTGGTTGAAAAATATTGTCTACAAGTACCAGGTAAAACTTTTAGTTTCCCTAGTCTGGTTTGAGATTTTTAAACTATCAGAGTGTAAGGAATTTAAGAACATCTTTTTAAAACACCCATTTAGACATCCAGCTTTTAGATTATTTAGAAAGCTGTCAGGGAAGAAACCTTTCATAAGTGAGCAGTTAGATTTATTTCCTGAGCAGCTTTCACTGTAGTATTAACAGAGTGTCTGACGTGCCAAGATTAACCTTGAAACAATGGTCCAAACCATTGTTTCTTTCCCAGAATTTTGCTTTGAGAATTCTTTATATTACTTGTGATCCAATGAAAATTTCTCTGCTCTCTAAATTTGTTTCTCACTATTTTTCATAGCAGATGTCCATAATGGACGACTATTGGGTTTTATTTATTTCCTAATTTCCAATCTAGAGTCTCTAAAACAAGTTTATCTTTTTTCCTTTTATTGGTTGTCACCAGCAATAAAGTTTATACAGGCCAAACTAGAAAGACAAGTATCAAATTTATCATAGAAGGAAAATAGAAAAAGTAAAATTGAAGATTAGAGATTCTCTCCTATTTTTTCCTTTAAATGTGCCTACCAGCTTCACTGCCAGCACAAGTCAGTGCACTCTGGCACCTCTGAAAACATGTCAAGTAAATAGGGGAGGGCACATGGAATGACGAGGATATTTTAATCAAGTCACATTTACCTGCAAATAGTGTAGGCTCAGCTGGGCTTAACTCTGACTGCTGAAGGACAGGAGCAGGGAAATGATTTTTGTATCACAGGTCTTCTTTGAGTTATGAGGTGCCCAGTATTGCATCCCAATGGAGGACCAGCTCTGCCAGCTGACTTGCTCTGGTTGGATAAGTCAAGTTTGCTGAAACAGCAGGGTTTTGTAAACATGGCTCATTTTTATTGAAATTACAATGAGGGGATGATGATGCTGGCAGCTTAGCAGCCAGATACCAGGAAAGTGACTTTTAGAAGGCATTTTTTTTTCATGCTCTTTTGAGCTCAAAACTATTTAACTGGTTTTGTTTTTTGTTTTTTTTTGTTTGGTTGGGGTTTTTTTGTGTGTGTGTTTGCTTTTTTTTTTTTTTTTTTGTTAGCAGAAGTAATGCCCTAAATAGGTTGGAGCCATTTTATATGGCTCTTCTGGCTGTTCCTGTTTATTAAAAGAGCAATCATTCTAATTGGAGGCCTATCTGGAAAAGAGAAAATACCTATGTAATCAAAGCATCCCATCAGGGAAGACAGCAATGATGCTGTCAGGTCTTTGAGAAAAGAAGCTGCAAACAAAAGACTGGAGGAGGAATAGAAAACGGTGCAAATGCAGATAGCCTGTCCAACCTCTGAAAAAGATAATGCTTAAGAGTATCAAATCCATGCTGTGATTAGCCAGCAAGAGGAGAGAGGACAACAAGTCTGCCCAAGATGTTATTGAAAGGCAAGATTTTGAGGGAAAGAATGAGAAAGGAGGTTTTGCTGAGAATAATGGCCAGATGTTGACATACAGACTTTAAAAAAAATTCAATTTTTCTTTTCTTGAATATTAAAAATTTTGCTCATCTCCCCAGTTAATCAAAGTAGCTGCACATCAGGAGTGCAACATAGACTTGTACAAAATTCTTTTTTTTTTTTCCCAGTGGTAGCTGTTTTGTTGAAACCAGGATGTCCTTGTCCACTATTACTTAAAATATTATGTAAATAAATGGATAACTCTGAAATGTTCAACCCCCAAGGTTGGCTGTGTGCAGCACATGGTTCACCTGCTAGCAGAGTCTGTGCTTCTGGGCTGTGTTTACTTTCCCTCCAGGAACAGTCTGCAGAGATGTCTTTTTTCAAAGGAGAAGTCAAATCTTTAGTTAGAAGTGTACAGTGCATTGGAATTACTGTTTTCTGCCCAGCCATTATTGCTGTATCTCTGTATTTAGGAGGTACTCAGAAATACAGTAGCAGAATTATTCTTTTAGGCATCCCACAAATCAGTGACATCCATATTCCAACTTCATCTCTCTGTATTGCTTGCTGCCTATGTAATTATACTTTTTTCTTCTGCTGGGGTCACTGTTATTGCAATTGTTTTAATTGCAGCTGATGAGTCTTGGGCTTTTGAAATCATTAGTGGTTCCTATAAGCTCTAGAAACAGAATAACATCATTGCTTTCTTGCTGTTCTTAGTCTTCCATGAAAGTGAAATCTATACAGAATTTAATTACATTTTATATCTTATGTGTTGTTTTAACTGAATATTTACAAATGTATTTGACAAATATAATTGCTTTTAAAAGAAGGACCCCCTCTGTGCTGTCTTTTCAAGTTACTGAAAAGAAATCAGAAAGAGTGAGTTCTTCAGAAAACTTAAATTACTAACTGATTTCATTCACCTGCTAGGTTGGTGACATCTGCCCTCCAGTCTTTTTCAAATCATTCCTCTTTCTTGTGGATGTTTAGGGATACATTATTATGTGGCCATAATAATTATGAATTTTAATGATTAAAAATTAGAGGGTTTCTGTTATCAAGTGTTTTTTCCTCACTCCAGCCAAAGGCAAAATGCAACCTAAAATTTCTGTTCTCTTTGTAGTAAGGGGAGGAAATTTGCAGATGAGTGTAGGAGGGAGCAAGCAGCTGATGGTAAGTTTAAGGAGAAAAGGAGACATTTTGTGAAGAGTTTTGGAAGTCCTGACTCACATTCTTCTGTTAGAGGACTGTCTGGTTTCTTGTTTCTGGCCACAGCCTGAAGCAGCTCTTGAGCAGCAAAGGTTGTAGTCTTGGTTTCAGTTGTACTTAATGATTTCAGTTCCCTGACCTAGCCTTGTCCATTCATTTTATGTTTTGTCTTTACATTTCTAAACTTTCAAAAATGATAAATTAAGAGACTGGAGGCATTTAATTAACAAACAATAACAAGTTCATCTGCTGTCTTCTGTTCCTTTTTAAGTAGTTGTTTATGGGAGGAAAAAGAAAAGGACAGCTGTGTTGATAAAAGCAAATTGTACATTTTCATAACTGAATAAATCTGCCAATTAAAACCATCCTTGAGGTGCCCTTTAAACCATCTCTGGCCAGTCTTCTGACCCCCCTCATCCACTGTCAGACTTCTAGTTAGAAAAACTGATTTTTTGCACTTCTCTGCAATCTAAATCTTCAGAATATCCAAAGGTATTATCCATTTTTACAGCTGGTTTGTACTGGAGAGGAGAATCTTCAGATATAGACCAATTATATGAAGGCAGTTATCCCATTCCTCTCCAAACTGGGATAGAAACAATTCAACAAGTTCTGCTGGGCAGTTGGGACATGGGGAAAATATAAGCCCCCACTCCTCCTCCAGTCCTAGATTGTTCATCTACAAGCTCAAGAGAGGAGATGAGGTAGAACTCTGAATTGTTTCTTATCCTTTGGCTCTCAGAGGGGAAGAATTTGGTTTAGAGTAGGCAACCAGCACTGCCAGAGCTTCACACTTGGTAATAAAACTTCTACCTGCTCCAGCCCTTCTGTAATGAATTCTGCAGTAAATGGAGAAGTCCACAACGCACAGAGCATCCTTTACTTGCCTTGGCACTCTCAGCTCCAGATCCCTGGGTTCACACACTACAGAAATGGAGGTTTGGTATGTGCAATACTTAAAAGGCTGCTAGTAGACTTTGGACTACAACTTACATTTTTATCTCTACCAATTGTTTGTCATTCTAAGTTGAACAGTAGCAGCTAATTAAAAGTTTGTTTTCTGTATTTTTTAGGAAATGCTAAATGATCAAACGAATTTTTAACCTGGCTACTTTCTCTCCCAGTCTTAACTTCATACTTTGTTGCTGTTTTTCTTGCCTTTGTTACATTTATAGGCAGCTGAAATATTCATTTTATTTTAATAATCCAGTCCTTACATCTTACATTATGCTAAATCAGGAAGGGAAAAAATCCCTCACCCAATCTGAAACGGTTCTTTCTTGATAAATGAATTCATATCTTTTCAAAGAGTAGAGAGAACAAATGAAAGCACAATTATTTTAATAAATATTCCATCCTAATTTTTCAGGAGAGATTGATGCTGCTTATATAACAAGGGACCTTGCCTACCTTTCTTCCAGCACAGCTGCTCTTAGTTAGCCAGATGTGACCCAAGAGTTGCCCTAGGTGCCTTCCCCCCCCTGCTTAATTGGGCAGTACGTCTCTTTTGGTGCATGTAAGGTGTGACTGACAAACATCTGCCATCAACATGACTGTCTCTGCATTAGCAACACATAAATAGATTTGCCCTGCTTCAACAGCCACTGGCATCTTCTGGAAACTTTTCAAACATTTAGAAATGTTTCTGACTCAAATATTCTATTTCCTTGTGCTTTATTCTCTCAGGATCCTTTAATAGCACAGTCATTTACGGGGAAGTTGAGATACTGCAGAGATTTTTCAGTTGGTTTTACTGTAGCTGATGCTATTATTGGTGCCTTAAAAAAAAATCACTCACCTTTACTATTTAAATAAAATTTACTGTACCCTGGCTGTGATATCTGCTTCATCACCTCTGCAATATATGAATTTTTCCAAAAGTTTACTGTTCTTCTCTTTAAAGAGAACTACACTGATGTATATGGTGAGAGCTATAGGTAAAGTAACTTAAGAGTTTCCACTACAAAGGTGACTTTTTAATTATTTTCTTTAGTTTCAGTGGGGAGTTGCTTTCTAATGGCATTGCTGTCTTTCCCTGTGATTTCCATGGTAGTAGGATGCAGGTGTAGCTCTTTGGGGAAGAAAAGTAGAACTGGAGAGATGTAGATTTCTCTGTGGTGTTAAATAGTGCCACCTAGGCAGGCTTTTTGATTTTTGTCCAAGCTTGTTTGTATTATTTATTTGTTTCCTGCTTTTATGAGAAAGGGAAACTCTCTAAACATCATCAATCTAATCTAAAAATCGTGGCAGTCAAAAAGTCGGAGTTTTCCCACTCTTTCCACTTATTTTTTTTTATGTCTTGATTAAAGGGGCAGCACTATAATATTATCCTCAGTAAAGGAATACCAGTGTGATTTATGGAGGTGCATGTGTGGCATGTTTGGCATGGTCCCAGTCAGACTGGGGATGGTGGCTGTGATTGCAGAAGTGCAGGGACACTCCCTTGTCCCAGCCTGTGCCAATGTCACTTGGGAGCCGTGGGAATGGCATACCCTGAGTCTGTATGAGGGAGGGGGCAGCTGCAAAGGATGAGATGAGGCTCAATATAGCCAAAAAATGATGGTAAAAGTCTACTGTACATCTTGTTCCTTCATTGTGGGCTGCTGAATCAGCTGGGGGGTCCCATGGAAGAACAAATAATAAGTGGTCATATTAATTAAAGGTCAAATTACAGTGTACCTCCCAAGAGGGCAGCATTAACTCTGTGCAAACTTAACTCTGATGTTTCTCAGTTCTGAGAGCTTCATTTTGTGGCTAACTGGACATTTATTTATGATAGTCTTAAAGTTAAACAGCACTTTTCTGAGCTGCTCCTGAATTCTGCCGTGGAGCAGATCCCAGTATCGGTACCCATATCAGTTTGAAGGTTGTGGCACCAAACTGAGGAGTGAATCTGCAGAGTTGAATTAATTAAAAAATCCCATTGTCCACACCAAATTAAATTTTTGTTCTATTTTGTGGAATGATTTGTAGGAGTTACTAATGATGAGGCAACATGATACAAAGCACTTTGAGAAATGGTGTA
>JAWWLZ010000174.1:7315472-7352209 GCA_035041345.1 Poliocrania exsul
GTAGCATAAGTGATGCAGCTGGTACCATGTACTGAGAAGAGAATAGATGTGATTAATGAGCCAGTGCTGTGGTGCCAGTCTTGTTAATGAAAGGAGTGTGAGCAAAAGTGGAGAAAGAGGAACTTCCGGGGCAGAACCCAAAGGTGGATATCTAGGATGGCAAAAATATGGTGGAATAAAGCACTTAATTGGAATGTGAAAATTGAAGGATCTGTGCAAATCAGGAGAAGCAGAAAATTATGTGCAAAAAAGCACTTTATGCTTATAATGGGATGGAAATAAGATGACAAAGTTGGAAAAAGCATTCCTGGACTCAAATTGCTTAAGGAGAGGATGGTAAAGTAGTTCTGAGATACAAGCTATACTAAAATTGTTATGAAATATACAAGTTAGTGAAACAAAAGAATGAAAATATGCCTGTAAATAAGTATGATTGAATTGGAAATCCTACACTAGAGAACTGGGAGAAAGCCCTTGAAGGGGAGCTGCCAAAGTGGAGGCGCCCTGCTCTCCCCATCTGAGGCAGCACATAAATAAGGATGACTGGGAGCAGGGACATTTCCCAGGGAAATGGGGAACGGTGAGCTCACAGCTCAGAGGCAGGAGCAAAGTGTTTTAGGACAGGAGGAAAATATTTTAGAGGCCGTTGGAAGAGTTGACTGAGGAGAAAACAGGCTGGCTGACAGGCTGCAGGGAAGGGAGAGGAGCTGGAAGGGCAAGAGTGAAATGGCAGAGGAACTTTCAAGGCACTGAGGAGGGAATTACATGTTGCAAAACATCTCAGCATGTGCAGTGCTGGATGTGCCTGGACACAGCCAAGTGCCTCCCTTAGTCATGGGTTAAGAACAGCAAATAAGGAGGATTAAGAAGGATGTTTGAGGACTGTTTGGGATTTCTCTGTTATTATAGGGGTAAGTAGCTGAGACCCTGTGGCATCACTGTTGGGGAGCAGAGGAATGATCAAAAGACCTAGGGAAGTGCTCATTGTGTTAAGGTTCTTGAGTTCAAAAAACCTTTGAAAAAATGTCAGCTGCTCTAAAGCATTTAAATACTGGCAATGTCCTCAAGTTGAAGGTAAAAAAGTCATCTGGAGTTTATTTTAGAAACAACTGAAAAAGCCTTCAAGGCAAAGGGTTGTGTGTTCAAAAGGGTTATGAAATCACTGAAATAGAAATCAGGAGTTATGAGTTAAAGTAATGCAGAAGAATCTAACCAGGAAATTAAGCTGCATCACAAAAAGTCAGAACAAGGTGATAATGACTTCATAATATTGCACTGGACACCAATATGTCTAAAGCAGAGCAAAAAGCTTGTCAGTGATATATATGGGAAAAGTGTTACTCATGGCCCCAAAATAAAATGCTTGTTTTGGGCAAGGGAGAGATTATTGAAACTGAGAATAAAATAGTACAGCTGATGAAGTGGAAATGCATTCAAGGTAGAAGAAAACCTGGAACAAATCACAATAAAGAAGGCAGGGAATTACTGCAGTGACTTGGTCCTGCATTAGAAGCCAGCTCTGAAGGAGTGCACTGAGCTCAGATGTGCAAGTGAGTTCCAGGATGTCAGCTGGGCTGTCTCAGGAGGCTGGGTGTGGATCAGCAACCTGCTCTAGTTTGAAGTAAAAGCTGTTGTCTCAAAGCCCAGTGAAAACTCAGCCCTCCGAACAGAAGGCTGATGTTTCCCACCGGAGCAGTGGGCAAAAACCCAAAAACAGTAAGCTTGCTGCTGGGTAGTTCAGTCAGCCTAAAAGGCATGTATGATACAATTGCCTGACACAATTGCCTAATACAACAGGGAACTCAGCTCAGTGAGTTCTTTGCAGACTATTTTTCTATTGTAGCCGATAATGGTATTCATTGCAGGTATAAAATTCTGCTGCTCTGACCTTATTATTCAGTGGTTTATATTCTTTGACCTAAGTTCCTTGATCCTTGTTTCCTGTCCTGTCTAAAATGAAATCTCTACCCAGAAAACACCTTGAAGCAGCACTTCAGAGCTCTGTGACAAGGAATGAGGCTTATCAGGTCAATGAATTAAAGCTGTAGCAGAACTTGTTAGCTGAGCCTGGCAATCAGTGATACAATGTAAAATCAGTTTTGGGAAACTTTCTATGCTTCCCAAAGATCCCTGCAGGCTATAAAGTTCTTCCAGTTTCTCCCAGTTTTTGCACACAAGGTAGTGAAAGACAACTGGAGGAGTGTTTCATACACCTCTCTGAGAACATTTATGGCTAATGAAGTAGAAGCCAATTGCAAAGTCATAAAACTGCACCTTGTTGAAAATGTTTATTGAATATGACTAAACAAAACCATATAATTTGCCTTAAAGCCTAACCAGTAGAGCAATGGGTTAAATTGAACACAGATTTCTATGCTAAACTATTTCTCTGAATATATCCCACCTCTGTCTGCCACTTGTGGTGGGAGGGAGTCCTCAGAGAGCATTTGGACAGAAACACCAGTGTTGAGCAGGTCAGGCCAAACCAGCACACGTGCTGTAGGGCAGCCACTGTGTGAGATTCGGAGGGATAGTTTTTTTGGATACTATCTCTATCTTTTCTTATCTCAGAAGCATAATCTTTGTTCTTTATTTATTAATCCATGCATTTATTTTAGGAATTTATTTTTTTATGTATTTATCTACTGAAGTTTCTCTTTTCTATGGACTGTACTCTACTGCACTGGAAACTTTTGTCTAAATTCTTGTACTCAGAAGTAAGACCACAAAAGGACAGTGTAGATGGCTGTGCTAAGGATTTTTGTTTTCTTAGGAGCCAGAGGGGTCAGCTACACTTCTGTTAATGCATAGTTCTCTTAGCACTTGTTTCTAAATGGAAATTTGATGAACATGCATTGATTTCTAGCTAAGAATTGTCTGCCTTCCTCTTTTAGGCAAAGTTCTGCCAACTGGTTTTCCAGAATAGGTTCAAGAGAGCTGAGTTTCCAAGGAGCAGTAAACACTGTAATACTTTCTGTACTGAAAACTTCTGTAAGACAACAGCCTCATCAGAAATAAAAGCTAATTAAATTTAATCACAAAGTGCTATAAACAAGCTGATAAATGACCAAATGAGTATTATCTAGGTATTCATTTGATTGTATAACACTGTTGATCTCTCAGAAAAGCCACACCTTTAGATGAGAGCTAATGCTCAAGGTTAAATCAGTAGAGATAATTTGTTAACATCTGAGAAGCATGAAGAAGCAGTTTTATTTCATAGTGGTATTAAAGGTTAAGTACCCTGGCTGTGAATGTCATAGGAATGAAAATCCCTCCAAAGGACATTTTAAACCAGAGAGAAAATTAAGTATTCATAGACTGCTTAATTACCCATCTGTGAAATCTCTCAAGCCACTGTTGATTATTATTTTAACTCTCACACTTGTTTGCTGATGTTTGTGGGACTGATAAGTATATATTGCACTTCTTTATTTGTTTCAGAAAAAGGGAAGCAAAATGGACTAGATGGACTAGAAAAAGAGAACAAAGATCCTTTAGGCAATTCTTTTTCTACATCAGACAAGAGAGCTGAGAGCTACTGTGTTCTGATTTACATCAGCAGGGTGCTAGAACACAAAAGGAATATATTGTGTTTTGAATGAGGAAATGTATTGTCTAAGCTGAATTGGAATTCTTCATTGGGTCACAACTTTTTAAAACTTTTAATTTATATTTGTAAGGGAATCCAGCTACAGAGACATTTGACAGTAAAAAAAAAAATCTTTTTGAAGTAATGCTTCCTGTTAGCTGCTTAATGGACCTTTTCTTTTCAAAGCTGAAATAAATAAAAGATGGGAAAAAATCAATATGCAAACAGGTGGAGAAATTTATTGGCTGAGAGTGTGGGCAGAACTAATTTAGATAAGGCTATGTTTCTGCACTAATCCAGTGTTTCAAAATAACCTCCTTTGCAAATGCATGACCTTATGAGTAATTCACAGCTGATGAAGGTGTACCAGAAAAGTTTGCTTCAATTCTGCTACTTATTGCTTAAGTAAAAACATAGATATTAGTGTTATTACTTGTTTTAATAAAATTTTCTTGGAATTTTTTGCTTGTTTTATTTTTGTTTGTGGCGGTGGTGTTTTTGGAGTGTTGTTTTAGTTTGTTTGAGATTTTGTTTTGTTTTGCTTTTTTTCCCCCCTGTGGCTTTTTTTTTTTTTTTATTTCTCCTTGTAATTGCTTTATTCTTGCAGGACCTGTCTACCTTTCTTACTGTCTTCTATCTCCCTTCTTTCTCACTCTTGAACACCCAAGTGCACTTCATGTATGTTTTTTTACATTCTTCTTAAAGTCAGTTGAATTGTTTGTCCCAGAGTTTCTCAGTAATGTACTCAGTGAATGCAGCATCTTGTGGACTAGAGCAGAGGGTTGTTCCACTGCCTAACAGGTTAGAGAACAAACCTTTTACTGCCACTGCCTGGCCTCAGGGAGTGCTTTGAGAAGGGTGGGATCTGTTTTTCCATCTGCTTACCAGGAATCCACATAAGAAACCACTCAATCTTATCTCCTCTGGACTCCTGAGAAGCCTGAGACACCTGAATGCACTACTTCCTCTGTGCCAGTTATTAGCCTAAATGTTCTTCCTGAAACAAGGTAACAGTTCTTTGACCAGTATCCCATTTAGAGGGGATTTTTTGGAATTAGGTAGAAGTAAGCATATTTATTCCCTTGGTTTTAATTTGATGAAAGTTCAGTAGGAAGGGTCTTATTGAGAGAAACATTTCCTTAAAAAGCTTGGATGAGATCCTTTACAAACTACTTTTCCACTTGATGATCAACTTTAGGCATGGTTCTATTTCAGCCAAAGGCAGCTTAAGCAAAGCCTTCATAGTGGGACCTAAAGAAGATACCTACTAGAACCTTGTGCTGTTGGACTCTGCTTGGCCCCAGTGGGCTCTGTCTGGGCTTGGAGTCTCCAGTGTTTCTTTGATCCTACAGTTGTGCTGTTTATGCCTTGCCTGCACCTCCAAAGTAGCTAGGAGGCAATTGCCACTTTCTGCATCTTCCAAGTAACTTTGTCAGCTGCATTTCTCATCAGCCTTCACCAATGATCAGTGTTTGGTGGATCACTTCTTTCTGAGTTGTGTCCTTCCTGGAGTTCAGACCAGAGGAAACAACTGTGAAGAGTTTCATCTTTAAACAGTCAGTCTCTGTGTTTGAGTGGGCATTTCTTACATGGAGTGATCTCTGCTTATTTAGTCCTGAGACAAGTACTGGGATGTTTTTACTACATTTTTCACCAAGTTTGGGACCCCAGGAAATGGAAGGTGAACAAATCAATAGTCATATCTCATTTGGAAAGAGAGATGCACAGAATTGCTCACACCAAACAGGGTAGACTCCCTGAATTTTCACAGCAAGAATTGACAAACAACTGTTAGAAATGTATTCTAGCCATGCTCCAAGCCTTCCAGCTCACACGGAATAAAGGAATTGTTCTTGTCGAACTGATGAAGGAATTTGTATGAATGCAAGCTTGTGGTTTGGAAGTTTTTAACTGCACAGCAGGGCCACTCCTTTTTCTTCTGTTTCCAGGAAAGGTCAGGGAGTTAACCTATACAGAAGATATTCTAATTGCTGCTCTTTCTCATGAAGTAATTATATCCGACAGTCCATCTGTTAAAATCTTTTTAGTTCTGGGTAAACAACAACAACAAAAATCAATGATTCCACAGGAATCATTGCACCTTACAAGACTCATATGAGAAGGACAAACTAGTCACAATAGTTATTTTGGTAAGACTTACTCAGTAGACCAGGATCTCTAGGATTTTATTACATACTTTTATGAGTGAATGTTCAGACTTCCCAAGAAACATTAGTATTTAAAACTCAAATGTACACGGAGTAATATTATTTGTGCCTTTTTCCATAGCATACTGGGCCTGCCACCACTGATTTTAAATAAATGACTAGAGCAGTAAAAGTCTTAAATTTTCTCACATCCTCTGCTGCTTTGTTATAAAGAGATTTCAGACAAGAATGCCATCATTTTTCTTTCAAGTCCTCTTATTTCCTCAGATAGTAACAAACACTGGAGTGGGGGAGAAGGCTCTTGGATGAATGTGTCAGCCAGATGTGGGAGAACATGAATCTTGATTTATCAACAGTGTCACCAGATGTCTCAACACTGAAGTTCTTGCTTGGGTGATATACCCATATTATTTCAGACCACTGAATTGCAGTATGTTATCAGAAAAGGAGAGGATCTTGAGATCGATTTCCTTCACGCATTGGCAGAAAAAAAATCAGTGCTTTTTCATGTTCTTTCACACTCCTTAAAACAAAAATTCTCTCACAGATGTTTTGTTCAGAACTCAGCTCAATGGGAAAAGGCATGTGTGAGGAATATATGATTCAGCATCTTCACATTAGACTTGTTTACTGCCAAGTGCTGTGAAAAGTCTTGGCCAGAAGGTAAGGGTCTTTACCATCAAACAGTTACAAAAGTGTGATCCTGTATGATTCAGTATTTCCCTTAGTTCTAATACCAGGAATTTCTGTAGTTTTCTTTTGGCTCTTGTACATCTCGAGCAATGAGCGACGCTGCAGCAGGAAATGTTATCCTCCAAACTCAGTGCTGAATGGCAAGGGTTTGATTATTTCAATCCTCAGGTTTGCCTGGTAGAGGCTGAGCACTGAGGGGGTGGCTGGTTGCTTATAGGGAGTGTAAGAAGCACACCAATCTGCTGCTTCCCTTACAGATGGGGATTTACAGTTCTTCTTTTCCATAGCTGTAATCCCAAAATGAATAATTTCCTAGAGCTGTGCTGTCAGTGTCAGTAATGGGAGTGAAAATACTTCTTGCAAACCCCATCTCAAAGGTCCCTCAGCAACTGAGCATTGCCACATGCATCTCGATGTGGGAGCTCAGGAAAGCTCCTACAAAACTTTTAAGGATTTGAAATCCTCTAGAGGTCATAAATGCCAATCTGCAACAGTTGTGAGAATGGCATTCCCAGGTATTTACTTAAGTACTTGGGCTATGTTTAGAAAGGGTAAGTTTGTTGCTCTATTCGAGGCCCTTTCTGTGACTGGACCCATAAAGATGGGTAAGTCCTTCTAAAGTGAGAACAGACTGCAACACAACTTGGCTCACATCTGAGCATTGACCTGATTGACTTTTTATTGCTGGAATTGTTTGGGATCTTGTACCAAAGCTGTAAAATACCAATCTGTGAAAAGCATCACTTCATATTACCCTCCTAATGTCAAACAAATATTGTTTGTGCTACTTCAGAAAGTGGCAGTAAAGGGTGCAGAGCAGTGCTGTTGAGTTTGTACCATCTTTTTCTTCTGCCTCTTGCAGAACAATGGGCCACCTTTATCTTGGAGTCTAGAACAGCTGAATATCAGCTGCTCTGTAAACTTCCTCCCACCCTGACTCTCCAGGCTTCAGTTTCCTGCATGAAATCCTACTTTTAACATCTGCTCTCCATCACGGGGAGTTGGAAAAGAAATTCTAACATTAAAGATCTTGAATATCTGAATTTGCATAGACAGCTATTAATTATTTCTCTGTCCTTCCCTAACTCCTGTGTCAATGTCTGTCTTTGTATTTCTGAGTTTATTTAATTCCAACCAGGAACACAATTCTGAAGCACCACTTAAATAATAAACAGTTCATAAATATCACTCACTTTTCTGAGAAAATGTTGTTTAAGATCACATCTGAAACATGCTATTTTAGGTACGTTACTTCAAAGTATTTCTTTGTCTTTTCCAGCTCACCTCTAAGTTTCCTTCCTTAAGCAAAATCATGGTTTCCCCTTCGAGAACCTTAAGAAAATGTGGGATTTCTCATTCTCAATGTATTCAACTTCCTTTGAGTTATTTTCAGACTGATGCAAAAGCCAAGTTTTTACAGTGACTATAAAACTGGAGATGTTTATTTGAATTTATATTATCAAAATATTTTACTTCTGAGTTTCAAGACACTAGGAAATTTTTCTTTACTTCTTTTGCTTGAAATAATAATTACTAACTTGATAATACCTCATTTTCAAATTCATCAATTTCCTGTTGCTAGACTAATTTTTACCATCATTGACTGGCCAGTTCAATCAACTGTACCCTGTGGGATATTTCTCTGCTTTCTGTGTATTTTATTAGTGGGGGAAAAAAAAAAAGCCACACATGAAATAATCTATCAGAAATCTCAGAAGTCTGAAAAACTCCACATTGCTCACAAGTAGTCTAGAATATATTTTGTGGTGATCACCATATTTTCCAAGCAAAGTAAACTTAATAAGAAGAAATAAAGAAAGAAAGTACATCAGCGGAAATGTCTGTCTCCTTACCCCATTCCTGAAATGAAAATGGCAGCCCATATGCTGCTTTAAGATCAGTGAAAGTAATGATTATAGTGTTTCATATTTTGTATGTCTGAAAAGAGAAAATAACTGAACTTAAGTTGATTTTTTTTGTGGGTATATACATATTTTTATATATATATATTTAATCCAGTAGCAAAACAACTCTTGTCTCAAGGAGAATTTCATATTTTTGAAGATGAAAAACTAAGCACTGAAAAATATCTTATTTCTTGACTTCTGAGTCAAAAAACATACAAAAAGAACTTGGAAAATTGCAACATATTCAATGTTTGATCCATTCTGTTCTCAAGCTTAAAAAGAAATGATTAAAAATTCATTTTGAAGTTAGCTTTGCATGTGTCCTGTAGATACAAGCCTGGTTGACAGAGTGGGTTCAGGTTTGTAGACATCTTTGTACATGTAAGAATAAATAAACAAGAAGACTAAGAATAGATGAGAAAGTGCAAACCTGTTTGTTGGATTTTGCTGACAAATTCTCAGGAGTGACATGTAATTCTTGGACTTGATGCAAATTTATCATGGGGAGGTAGCTTTAAATATTTAATGTGATAGTATAGGGCAGTTTTATTCATTAGGGATAAACACAGATAAACCAGTTTACTTTTCCTATGTAGCTGCTTTAGATAAGTTACTTCTGAATTTTATTGCTTCAAATACTCATAACATGAAACAGAATAAGCTGTACTATCTGGTAGCTGGAAAACTAACTAAGGATCCATTCTTATACTTTTACATGATACTGGCAATGTTCTTCTGGAAATTGAAATGCCTAGGTTGATATTTTTTAGCAGAAAAATGGTAATGGAGGCTTGGTCACTCCTGAGAGCAAATTTTCAGGGAAGGAATTTACAATCAGGCATAGAAATCTTGCCCTTTGTGAGTGTATTCACTGCAAATTGAGAATACTCTGATAGTGGTACACTTCTGAGGAGCTACTACAGTTCAGAAAACTGATTCAAAACTGCTTTTAAGGACTTTATGTTCTCAGTTAATGGAAAAATGCCATGATTAGCAGACTTAGCAGGAGAAAAGCAATACTAACTTGAGAATGCTTTCAAGCAGACCATTTATTTATTGCTCTTAAAAGACATCATTAAACTCCTTCACAAAGTAAGAAAATGTGCCCCATCAGAAACTTAATATTATTCTATTCTAAGGCAAATGTTAACCATAATATCTTCACTTCCCTCTTTTTCCCTGTGATTTTCTTCTGTGTTACAACAAGGATTAGTTGAAAGGGCAGAGGCTCCTTGTTCAGATGAATATGGTGTAAAGTCAATGTCAGTTGAAACCTAACGAAAAATGACTCAGTGTTGAGTCAACAGAGAATGGCTGGTCCCTTCTGGTGATGACACATTCTCTAAGATAAGGCTTAGCTGACTGTATGTGGTTTTATTTAGGGATGTACCTGCTGCAATCAATACAGAAATGATAAAATAGAAATGAGAACATCTTATTCTTCTTACTGCTCTCTAAATTTCATCCACTTAATTATATTTGTCTTTTCTCTTTATCTCTAAATTTGACTGTAGCAAGGAACTGTGGGGTGAATTCCTTCTCTGTTATGGTGAGAGTTGAACCACTGGAGTCCAGAGTGAAAGTGGGAAACTGAACTCCAGGATTTCACCTGACACTTCACCTAATATTTCAACCCTTTACTTGTCGGACTTCTGAGACACAATAGCCCCTTATTCTTTCATTTCCCTCTTTAGAGGCAGATGGGCTTGACTGTTTCAGAGAGCAGAAATTAGGATGCAAGTGTGGCGCCAACAAAGAGAATGTTGGTTCTATGCTTGGGAGTTGGTGGATGCTTTTGATGGCAAATCAGCTAAGCATTGCTTCAAAAGGCAAAGAAAATAAAGTGAGGGAGAAGGAAAAAAAAATTAAGCCTTATACACACCTAGACTTTAAGATTTGTTTGAAAATCAGAAAAGATTATTCAAGTCTAAGAGGCCCATCAATGGACAACAGTATTGGAAGGCTAAGCAAGCAAAAAATGCAATGAATGTTAAGGGACATGTATTTGATACATTTGATTCTGGTTTTGCTGTCAAAATAGCTTGCTATCTACAATACCTCCTGCTGTTCCATGTTGTAGTTTTAGCTTTCCAGAGCAAAAGTTCTAGGGAGAAAATGCCAACACAGTAGAAGTTTCAGCATATCAAGGACAGATAGACTGAGGGGGAACAGGAATGGGGGACACGGGGTTATTTAACATATGCTGACAGAATTAACGTGGCATGTGAAATCTGTATTTCAGTACCTCTCCTGAAGCCTCTGTATGGCACCAAGAACATACTAAGCCCTACTTTTTGTCTAGATGAGCAGCAAAGACCAGCAGCTGTGATTCCTCTAACAGTTCATGCTACCACAGTACTCTGCTGCATTATTTATACTGGGCAGAACTCCAAATCCCTAACCTGTGTTTTCCTGATGCATGAAGCATTTGGTGTCAAGTCCAGAACATCCTCAATTTAAAAAAAAAAAAAAAAAAAAAAAAAAAAAAATAGAATGGGAGACAGAGAGAATGACAAGGAAAGGGCATCAGGCCTTATACAGTACTGTCATTAGTTGTGTAGGTATAACTGGCAGTGCAGGGATTCTGAAGTCCTTTCCAAAGTCAAAACAAAGCAGTTAACTTTCTGCTGCTTTGTTCTTCTTCTGACATTGTGTTGTTTGTCTTCTTAAGATGTCACTGAAGAAGAACTAAGAATGTCCTTGAATTTCCACTCTTGGCTCTTAGGCCAAAATTCCTCCATATTTTTTTTATGTTTTCCAGCTTATTGCCTTTACAGAACACTTTGGTATATTCTTTATTTTCCTTATTTCTTGATAAACCTTTTCACGCCCTTTTCCCTGGAGGCTTTCTAAATTTAAGACTGCACATTGTAGTCTCTAAGATACATCTTCATGCATGCCCCAGCAACTGTGCTCTTGAGTTATATTTATCATTAATTTGGTCATTTGGTTCTTCCTTGCTGATCACCTGTCAAATAAACTTCTCTCTTTACTGTACATGTTGTTGAGGGGAACACAGTGAGTTGATGTAGGTATTTGAGTATTGTCACCAACTGCTTTAGTGGATTGATTTTATTGCCCATGACTTCTTTTCTTGCTCCCACTCTGGAAGCAAGAGAGACTAAAACCTTCTAGGTCCCCACAGAACACCACATAAAACATTGAGTGGTGATAACAAAAGTGTCCTCACATGAGTTCAGCATTTCTGCTCATTCTGAATCTGAAGAGATCACTTTGAAAGACAAGTCACTAAACAGTTTCCTGTGGTTTCTCAAACCTTAGTCTCTGCTGAGACTGTAAATAAAAGTGAAAATTTGTGTCAACTGTGATTGTATTTTGGAAATTATAGATACTCCTTCTTTAGGTAATTCCATAATTTCTCTGAAGTTTTCTTTTAGTAGTAGCTCACTTTTCCCATTCCATCTTACTGACTTACATGAAAACTATTTAATGGTACATTGTTTGATAAAATCTTTTAATTTTTTTTTCTGAGACAAAAAATTAGACTTTTGAGTAATAGAAAGATCTTTTGAAAGCAAAAAAGAAAAATCAAATGTGAATGTTGGCTCTCTGAACTGTTCTGCTGAAGTCTGAATTGTCATCAGAGAAAGTAAATGGAAGGTATCAATGTCTTAGTAAGGAAAATTGTTCATGTTTTTGGTATCAAAACTGAGTTAATTGATTATTTTTTCCCTTTGGTAATACAACTCTCCCATGCTCCCTTCAGTGTGCTGTGTCAATTTATTGTCAAAGTACATGGTACTCCATCAGTGTCTCTTCGGCTGGGTTACAGTTGGAAGCTTCCTCTTAATATTCTTAGAAGAGAAAGCTTCTGTCTCCAAAACTGAGGTTACCTGGCACTTTGCACAAGCATTGTGTTTTAAAAAAGAAAGATTCCATAATTTAAAATCCAAAATGGGCAATATATCAACTGAACTAACAGATTTAATGTAAAAATTTGAAGAAATACAGAATGTGGTATTGAAAGTTCTTCTTTGCACTTTATCATTCAATATATCAAGTGTTTGAGGCTTTCCCAGTCTTTTATTTTTTCTTCTATCTGGAGCTTCTCTTCTGGATTATATATTTTTTTTTTAACTGGTCTATGCAGATTGCTTGTGAATTGAACAATCTAACAATCTAAGAACAGGTCCTTCAGTATCCTGCAATTGTAGCTGAAGGACAAACCAGCCTGGAGACTGGGGGGAGCAAGGACCACCCTGCTGAGCATAGACTTGAAATGCAGGAGTATCTTTTAAAAAAACAGTTGAATGACTTCTTGAATTCCCATTTCAGCTTTTTAAGCTGTCTGTGTCACGTTAAGAGCCTTTCTCCTTCATCAGTTCTTTGCCTTAAGAATAAATGAGTTGTCACACACTGAGTACTCTGGGCTACATCCTGCCTTTAGATGTCTAGAATTTCATTTGCATCAGTGGAAATTCCATCCACGTGCACATCCATGCATTTTTTGTGCCTATGGAATGGAATTTGCTTAACACTGTGGATTCAGTAGACAGAGAATGAGAGGAGCTTTAATTTTAAGGGGAAGTCAGTAGTCACTTCTCTACAAATGTGATATAATTTATATTTTTTTCTTTTGAAGTCACTAGAGAATTTAATGAAAAAAAATCCACAATCAAACTTATGGAACTCTCTATATAAATGGATGGTCCTTAAAACAATAAATTAGATCAGATTTATTTTGTAATGCATATGCTTTAAAAAAACCCCAAACAACAAAAACATGATGTTGCAGCTGTTTCTGCACAAGAGGTAACTGTCGCAGCAAAGCTGTATGAAGTGCAGTGTTCAGCATCGGAGGTGTTCAGGTGCTTAGGGTCAGATCTAGACCTTATTGAAGCCAAATACAAATGTTTTTGTTGACTTCATTAGAGATGAGTTTTCTAAGAGCTACCTAGTACAACCCACCTCGTGGTGTTTTTTGCTTAAAATGTTTGACAGAGAAATAAATAACTTGCTATTTCCCTATCACATTTTATACTTCATAGCTAACACTGAAACTACAAGGATGTGAACCTACTTGCTAGAGTTTTTGAGAGAACGTGGAATTCCTCGCAAGTATGAACTCTGGAAAATCTATTGGTTTTACAGCAAAATAAAATCCCACTAGCTACATTACAAGTTTAGAGTAAAACCTACTGCTGTGACACTGTAAAACATATCAACTTTTCTAAGGCCAATGGAACTCCCGATGTGAAAGTGTTATAGTTGAGAAATAATATAGATCATGAAAAATTAATCAGTTTTAACAGAAGTAGCATTCAATGAAAGACCAAGCAAACTGGGGGAGATTTTGGTGAGAAAGTTGTTGTGAGAAGGCTGTAATAAGTTATTTTCATTAGTACTGTGTTTCCTCCTTCCCCTTGTAGCTGGTGCATGGTGTTTTTGTCTCTGTTTAGAAATGAAAACAAAACTTAACATGATGGATCAAAATTTGGAGAGGATGTTTTTATTTACTTTTAGGGATTTTTTTTTTAGTTTACGTGGTTGAAAATGTCATCTACTTCACTCTGAGGAAGTGAACTCCCCTGCAACAGACCCTGACAGCAGACTTGTGACAAGGATGCTGGGTGTGCTAAACCAACACCAAGATGATCTATAATACAAAGGTCATAGTAAACTTTACAGGGTAAATAAATAGGAAGGATGACAAGTGCAGCTATTTCAGAAACTTTCAGAGTGACTCAAAGCCTGCTGACTAAAATCAGTGGGAGCAAAGACTGGGGCATCAAAGAAAGGTGAAGTAAAGTTTGTTTCTAGATATTCTCTTACACACTGTGTTATTCCTTTTATTTGTCTCTCTCCTTTGTTCTTTTAACATTAGGGCTTTGGGGGTTGGTTTGTTTGGGGGGTTGGGTTTTTGTGGGTTTTTTGTTTGTTTTTTAGAGTTCTTCAGATCTAATTCCTTAGTTCTCTTAAAAATCAACAATTTGAGAGCTGAATTCCTTCCATTCTATTGGAGAGAAAAAAAAATCTGCTTACTCTGTGCTTTGAGATAAAATATGTGAGTATAATTTTGTTTTTAAATGTAAAAACTTATTATAAGCTGTGTGCAGAAAATTGCAAAAAGCAAATATTAGCAAATTCTCCTGAATAAAAAGGATGCCCCCCCAAAATGCCTTTTTTTTCAGAAAAAGGTTAAGTTAATCTAATAAATTGACAGCTTTAGTTGCACAAATGTATCAGAGATAAACTGCCAAGAAAATATTAAGAAACAAACATTACAATATTTATGCAACTATTCTCAGTATTAAAAACAAAAGGACAAACCCCAGAAAATGTGTGATGAGTAACAGAGTTCTTTCTAAATTGAATTAGTTGTTATTTTAAGTTCTCTACGTCACATCATGGTAGTTTTTTCAGATGTGAAGTGACAGGGAAGACTGGGAGGCCAGTCTGTCCCAGTGAGTGCCTGTCTGCATCTTACACTCTCTGTGGAGGTAGCTGCAGTTTCATCCGGGAAGTCCTTGCAAAAACTGTCTTGGATTTTTTAGAGCTGGATTTGTTTGAATGTATGACTTTGAGATTTTGGAGAAAATAGACATCAGAAGGGGTAAGGCATCTCAAAGTAGAGGTTCAAAATGAAAACCAATATGTCTGAAATTAGTGAATAGAAGCATTTTTCCACCTCTCTTGGACAGTATTCCAAGTATGTGCTTGAAGGACTTGGCAGTGTTTTAAGTATCCATTAACACACTTCCCTTTTGGAATTACTATCACTAAAAGGATTCAGACTAAGTGGATATATTCAGTTTGCAATTGCCAAAGCTGACATGAGGACCACAGCAGGAGCTCTTCTATTGATGGCAGTCTGTCACCTGCCTGTGGGCTCTGGCAGTGGCCTTGCAAACTCTCCCCTGTAGTCTACAAATTGCATTGTAGCTGAGCTGTACAGACAGTACAGGATGGCTAAAGGCACACGTTTCTCATACAGAGGCACAAGCAATTCTTTCCCTGTCTCCTGTGTCACTTGCTGCTCTGAATTATACATTGCTGGCCTGGAGACTGCCAGGTTTGCACACTGAGCCCAATGTATCTTGTACAGTGGCCATGCAACATCCTTTATCAGTTGGGTTCTTAGCTTTGGGGCACAAACATCATTACTTATACCATGTAGGATGCTGTGTCACAGGAGCCAGGGGCATAATATTTCTGGGAATTAATGGTGACCTTTTGTAATATAGCCATTGACAGTAGCCCTAGAATAGATGTTTATTCTGAGGAGAATCTGTGGGGTGTTCTTTTTACTTCCAAAGAGTGAGATGTGCAGGTAATATAGAAATGTTCCATCTTTATTTATCCCTGCCAGTCTGTATTTTCTGAACCAACACTCAATTTTTGCCATGTTTTCTCTTCTTTCTACCATACTTTCTAGCATCTATGTCCTTGTTAAATACCTTATGATTTACTTGAGTGATATCAAAGACATGCTCATTTTCAAAGTGCTTGGAAAACTGTCAGGTGATTTCCATTATACCACCTTTTTTGCATGAGGAGAAAAGGCATTCAGTTACAGCCTGTAGAAATTAAGAGTTCTCAAACTGTAGAAGTGACTTTCATATTTTAGAGTTCAAGTCTGCCTCGTTTGTTGGAACTGTCTGACATCCACAGGTATTCTTTTTGAGTCTGCAATATTTCATCAGCTGGAACATCTTTCTCATTCACTTTATGTTTGTGGAGTGAAGGTGGATCTGTCTCATTGATTTTATCCCCTCAAATGAATAGGATATCTGGGACTGCACATATACACAGGGTGTATGTCCCACTCAGTCTGTAGGTTTGAGTTGAAGCTGTAGATTTTCATCCAAGGGTGAAAGGCTAAGTTAACTTTCCTAAAGAACTTGCAACACATTTGAATGATGCCACTGCTATTTTTTTTCCATGTATTCAGGGACTCTGAATTGCCATAGCGTGTTCTAACATTAGCAACCCTTCCATTTTTTGTTTCCTTTGTGCTGTAAGTTCTAAGACATTAATCAATTTTCTCTTAGATATTCTGGGGGAAAAGAACATGTTTTCATTTTATTTGCTGTTTTTGACATATGTCAAGAGCGTGGTTGTGTTTAGTGTTTATTTGTTTTCAAGAGAAGAAATCTTTTAGCTTTCCTTCTTTTCTCTTACAGAAATCAGAAATGTCAAGTAAGGTCTTCCCTTTTTCTGCTGATGTAGGTCCCTCAAGATAAAAGTAAGATATGACTCATACATATGTTACTGCAGAAACGTCTCTATGCAAGTAGGCTGAGGTAAAAGCACTCCCTGGAAGCTTATGTATGATGTATGATCCAGTGTGTAGCCTGACTGAAAAACTGGCCAAGGGAAGGAGAAGAAGGCAGAGAACTGGAATTTTTGTCAGACTTCCCTCTATAATGTTCATCCAGCATTTTAGCAGCCATTTGAACAAAGCTGAAGTTGCCTTTTGGAGGGAAATGTTAAGAGACTGACAATAATATTTCTCCTCTGTTTCTCTTACTACAGCAGTTTCTTAGAACTGTTGCTATATAATATATAAAAAAGAAAGGCATAAGACTAGATAGATGAACTGTCATTACTTCTTTAGTATATTTGGATGAAAGAGCATTCTAAGAGATTCAGAATTCCTCTGGGAAGTAATATCTAAATAAAACCATTTGGAGTATAGGGCTGGATTTGATTAATGAAGCTTAGTTCTCTTCCTCCTGTTGCAGCTGTGCACCATGAGTGCCACCAGCATCGAGCTGAGCAAGCAGGGTACTGAAGGTTATGTAGGAGAATGAAAGGATTAGGGACTCAAGCCTGTCCTGGTGGCTGGGTGGTACCTACACTGAAACTGGGTGCAAAGGGAAACCCTGCTCACTTCTCTTTCACCTCCTGATTATGTTTACTCAGTGTGAAGGAAGAGTGAAGTAGGACTGTGAGCAATTTTTGCCTGTAGTTCTCCATATTGTTGCAACTCAGAACCTGATACTACACACAGATAATCACACGGAAACACTTGGCGCTGATTGCTTGTCTTGCTGAGTGCCAGATAGTAGGGTCAACAGAGAGGCTGTATACCTGGTCCCATAGTCATTGAGATTGATAGAAACTTTGTGTGATTTTTCACCTGGATAGATTTAAACTGGCTCTGTGTGTAAAGAGTGTCATTTGGAACAGGCTGTTGAGTAGGACAGAAATGTTGCACTGAGATAAAGGGGTGAGATGAAGACACTGAGTGAAGTGCATTTTTGACAGGCTCCTTGGCCACATCTGTATTACTGAATTATACATGCCAGAAGAACTCTCTGGCCCTGAGCCCAGCTGCACAGGGTGACCAGTCCTCCCTGTTGTACTCAGTCTTCCAACAATGGTGGGTGTATAATTACTTACCAATGGGAATGGTTTCCAGCTAGCATTAGTTCATAAATTGTGCTTGGGAATTGTTTTTAGAGATTGCTGCAATTTTTCAGAAATCAGTGCAATGCTTTGACAGAAGGACCATCAGGTTCCAGTGCCTGGGAATCAGTTTAAACATCATTTTTATATTTGAGTGTTTTCACAATGAAGTACAGAGACAGGAATAATACAAGTGAAGATGAAACCATAAAGGAAAGTGTGGAGTACTGCTATGAATAGTCCTACCAAAGCCAAAAGCTTTCAGAAAAGCTAAAGACATCCTCTAGTACTCACTGGTTGGAGTGAATCTGCACACATGATGTGACATGGTGTAAAAGGTAGCAGAGCTGACTGGCTGCAGAGACAGACTAGTTTTACTGTTAGTTCAGATTTATTGCAGAAGGCTTTGAGCTGCAGTGTATCTGCATGCAACAGGTGGTAGCAAAGGAGAGTGGCAGTCGGGAGATAAACTTTATTTAGACCAAAGAGCTAAAGAACCTTTTCCGTTTCCAGCTGGAAGAATCAGTAATTTCTGAAGCATTGCTCATGGGCTAAAAATGAAACATTTATGTATTATGACTTTAAAAGAAAGTTTACAAAAGGAAAACAAAAGAAACAAGAGTGTTAGTGACTTGTTAAAAACTGAAGAAAAAAATCAAGATAAGAGCAGCCTGAGTCCCTGGTAGCTGGCTACATCAGAACGGGGACCTGGAGTAAAACAGTCCTCTCACATGACACTGAAAGGCCCAGACTTAATATTTGATGAGTTATTTTGAGGCCTTTCCACACAGCAAATGCAGCGAATTATCATGACTTAGTGTTGGAATATGGCACAGCCAGAGTAGTTGACTTAGCACCAGATGAGGAGAGTGGAAATTATGTAGGAGGAGAACAAAGACTGGGGATGGTTTGTCTTTCAGAGAGTCAGTGGGAGCCAGTTGTTATGGCATCAGTCAGAAGCTCTGGTTGTTCCATGTGCTGTGTTCATTCTGACAGTGAATGAGGCAACCCTGGGTCAGGCTCTTTGGCTCAGAGCTTTTTCTGAATAGCAAAGGCTGGGTCCACCACAGAGATCTAAAATGTGACTTATGCTTGCTTTCAGCATTAGCAGCATGGCAATGCTGCTCTATGCCAAGCACTCAAACACAGTGGTTATATGCCAGTGTGTCCTGTTAGAGGAATAACTCTGGCCAGTGCTTCCTAATCTTCATTGCCCTCACAGGGGAAGTTGGTGCAGTCATGAGAGACCTGCTGGACTGCACACTAAGGTGTGAGTGGGTCAAGTGGGGCTTTAGCTCAGAACTATTTCTTCTAGTGAACCTCCATCACTAGTTACAGTCCAGGGCCACTCCAGGGTCCACACCACATACATATGACAGGAAATCCCACCCTAAACACCTGGCACTTAGGGTCTTACAGTGAGGCAGAAGGCAAAGCTATGACATGCATATGCCCAAATGAAGGAGCTGTAGAAGGTGGAACGGAAGGGATTTGAGGTTGAGGAGCACTGCCATAGCTGGAAACTCTGTGCAGCCTTCTCAGGCTGCTGACAAGAGGGAACCGCAAGAGCTCAAAAAAAATTGACTAACACCAATTTGACAGTATTTGTTTCTGACAGACCAGTTTGGTGTTTTTCTTCCTCCTGAGACTCTTTTAATAGCCAAAAATAGTTCAGTTATGATTTTATTTATCCCTGCAGCAAGCAGGGGATCAGAAAATCAATGCTGACTTCTAGAACTGTAATTGAACACCAGGTTCATCCCTGGCAAACTCTGTTCGTAGGTAGATGGTTAGCCACAACTCTGGATTTGTTGTGTATTCCTTTTTCATGACACAGTGATTAGAAATGTATCATAAAATACAATCCTTCAGGCTACTCATGCTAAAAGCAACTAGAGAGTAATCAAATCATTTTTCTCTAAGTGCATAGCTAATGGGAATAGAGTACAAGTAATTATTGTACAAAGGGAAAAACATCTGTTGTGAATATGATATAGGAAAGATAAGTAGTTGAGCTGTTTGAGAGTGTTTCCAAGAACCATAAATGTACTATATGTATTCAAGCTTTAAATGTGTTGCTATATTAGATATATTAATTACTAAAATAATAACACATGACTGAAAAAAAGAAAAGGCTTAAAAAAATTGTTCTGATTTTTTGGGGAGAAACAGTGGGGCAGAGGAGAGGGATCTGTCTTTTTAAAGTAAATGTGTACTGTTATATACATCTTCATACCTGTCCATACCCCAATCTGTTCCCTTTGTTTATCCACCTCCTGGTCAATAGGGTGTCTCCCATACAGCAATGATGAGGACATTGTTTCCAAGAAAGCACCCACTACCCTGTTTGGCCACAAGCAGGGCTGTTTTCGGTCTCTGTTTTCCGAGCTCTGCTGTATCTGCATATTGAAGTGAGTTTTGAGATTTTTGTTGTTGTTGTTGTATCTTATGGTGATCACCTTCTTTGAAAAAGAAATCTATCACATGTCTCTGTAAGCAGACAAGTTTCCTGACTCCAGTGGCATTGCAAGCTATTACTCATTGTTTAATATACTGTTTTTTAAAGAAATTAGTGGGAAAAAAAAGTACTCTATCAATGCCTAGTTCCCTGGAAATCTCATGGTCAGTTCAGGTGTTTAGAGAAAACAGCTGTAACAGAAAACTGTTGGACACTTCCAATGGTCGTTAGAAATAACTCAGATGCCCCTGCAGAGTTCATAAGCCTTTGCACAGATGTTCTGAACTGAGAACTTGGTGCCAGAGGTGCAATTTTTCCCAAATTAAAATTGCTGTCAGGTCTCATCTTGAATGGCAATAATAGAAGAAAATGTCAGTAAGATCAGCTAGGCCATTCCTTCAGAGTTAAGGACAGTTGGAGCTCCAATGTAGGAACCTCTGTGGGGAAGCAGCAGAGCATTTTCTCAGTTTTTAACCTTTCCACCACCTGTAGTTTAAATTCCTTCTTTTAAATGATTTTAAGATGTAAAAAGGCCCAAATGCCACACAAAATGCTGGGTTTAGAAAAATTCTGAGATCAGTAGAAGTTAAAAAAAATGCTCAGAGAAAATCCATGTTAAAAAATCTATTTTCTACTCACAAATGTTCCAGATTAAAAAAATTCTTTCTATGCTTTACATAAAAGCATATGTAGACACACACACAGAGTGTGTCTGATGCCAGGTAGGGCAGTGGTGCCCAGCTCTTATTATGGAAGTTAGAGGTGGTGTCCAAAACATAAAAAGAACATTCCATAAAGTAAGTTTTGGAAAGGCAGGAAGAATGGCTGCACTTCAGCTCTGGCTCTGAAACATAATTATGACTGTATAATTGCAAATGAAAAATTGGTATTTTTTATAGTTTTTCATTGCCAGATTCATATGCAGATAGAAGATGGCCTTCAGCATGGATTATTTTTACTATTTCATTCCTTTTCTTCCCACCGAAGTCCCACTCCACAGTGTTATCCATAGTGGGGAAGCCTTAGCATGCTTCCTGGAATTCTGGACACTAACTCACTTCTTTATCAATAATAAAAATCAACCAAATTGTTCTAATAATCAGTGTTAAATTCCACAACATTTGCAAAATGGAAATGTATGTGTGAAATAATTTAAGAGAAAAAAAATCAAAATTTTTATGGGAATGGGTACCAGAAATAATCAAATACTGAAAGAGAGGAGAACAAAAAACAGGGGGAAAAAAAAAGAAAGAAAAGAAGAAAGAGAAGAGATTATGTTTTTTGTTAATTTTTCTTAAAGCTTTGCCATTTCAGCATATGATAGAGCCCAGTCCTCCTTGGCTGCACGTCTCAGGCATTTTCATATGAATTAAAGCTCTTATAAAGGTTATATAATGCTCAGTATTTGTTCAATGATTATTCCTCTTCTAAATACTATTGTGGTTTTTGTGAACCTTCCTTCCATCCACATGTTTTATGAATACAATACAGTACTTTTATTAAAGGAAGGAGCTGCTAGCAGAACTTTGAAAAGGCCTTATTCATGCACAGAGCAAGAGAAGGAACAGAAAGTCAATTAGCTAGCTGTAAAATTCTCAAGGAAAGCAATTTTAGGGGATAAATTCAGAATTGAAAGACTGGAGAGGAAGTGCACTGGGACTGAGGGATTAAAATTTATCAGGTAGGCTAGAGACCAGCAGTTATGTCCCATGAATATATACCATCACCTCCCTAATCCACTCAACACTAATAACTAGAACTATAAAAGGACTGTTAATGAGGGGCTGATCAAACTAGATTGAAGAAACTTGGCCATACCCCAAACAGCCTTGGTGCAGCACCCTTTCCATCAAAGTTTCTGGTAGTTTTCTAGGCAAGCAGAGAGCACAGCTGAATGTTCCAGTAGTAACTGGTTCTGGTGACTGTGTTACCCTTAATGCTTCATTAGAAATGTGGCTTCAGTGGCAGAAAAAACAGCCGTGGTGAATGTTCAGCTGGTGAAAGATGTGTGATGTTGCAAACTCTAGAGGAAGAATAAATATCTGGTCTTTATTTTATTTTTTCCTCATGAAAGATAATGCTGTGTCATTCCTCCCACTAAAGGAGGTGAGAATATCAGACATTTGTTGTAATAGATCACAATTCCTTTTCCTTCTGCTCTTTTGCTTTAGGGAAAGGATGCTAATGCTGCGTTTTCACTTACTCTGCACTTGACCTCAGTCATATTAACACATTGGTTGGTTATTTTGTTTGCTTTAAGATATGTTTCTCTTTCCCTGTCTCTAGTGTCTTGATGTATTTTTCCAAACAAGTGGTTCTCTGAATGAGCTTGTATTGAGAGTCACAGATGGACAGGCTGCACTTTAGAGTTGGCAGACGGGGACTTGAGACAGGAAGAAAAATCACTTTCAGACTGCTGGGTTACTGGGGAAAGTTGATTGGGGGGTCTCTGAAGTAAACACACACTACACATCTGAGGTACTGGGAGATCAGATGATACTTTTAGCTAAATTGAGTTCTGTACTCAGTTGCCTGACTTGCCCCTGCAGACCAGTAGACTGGTTTGAGGGCATAGTGAGAAGGTTGGCTCAAGGGAGCAAAGATGCTAAGGTCCCATCACTGCAAAAGCAAGCCATAGGCCCTGAAAGCAGCACAGAACAGTGTCAGGGACTTAGAAAACATAGACATCCTGTTTTCAATCACTCTGTCCATTTCTGCCTATCCACATTTATGTTTTCTTCCTTCTTATTTGGAAGGAAAATGTACTATATAAACACAGAATGGCATTCAAATGTCACCACTTGCTGTACTTTTGAATTCAAAGAAATATGAGAAAAAGGATTAGTTATACCAATGCCAGAGGTGTCAATCCTTTGCATTTCCTTTGTTCCTCAGTGTCAACAGCAGCAGCCCAGTGAGAGCTGTGGCTTGGGGTGAGATATGTCTGTTAAACTACACTGTGGACATGGTCCTTGTGGTCCTTGGTGACACTGACCCTACAGGAAAGCATGTGGTTAGGCAGAAAACCAATGTACTTTGCTACAAATAGGACAGCTCCATGTTGAGCAGAGCAGCTCTGAAAGGAGTGAAGAAACCTTCAGGGTATAGTTCTTTTAACTCAACTTCCCAGCAGTGCCCAGTGGCAGGGCTCAGGAAAAGTTATTTTACCAAAGCTGAGGATTTTGTATATATTACTGAACAAGCAAGAATTGACATCTAAAAATAAAGATTCAACATCAAGTTTTACAGAAGTCAGCCAACATACAAAACATGGTATTTTCAGAGCATATGTTCTGTAATTGTGTTTTATACATTGCTTACAAACTGCCACTTGCAGAAGCATCATGTGTGTTCCTTGGTACCTGTTGTAATCAAGCAATTTTGTAACCTTCTTCTAGACAGGTAGAAGAGTGAGAATCAGTTGTACAGATATTTAGTTTGCTTTTATTTTCCACGAGTAAGTCATGGCAACACAAGTGGATATGACGGTGGGAATGTTTTTAACAGAGCTGTGTCCCTTCTACAGTATTGTTATGAAATGAGGGAAGTCAGAACACACCTTTTAGTACAGGTAGCCTTGTGCTAATCCTGGCTTGTTTCCCTTCAGACATCCATGATGGTTTCTTGTCATGTTTTAATTTGAAAAAATGCAAACCACGATTTTTTTCTGAACTTTGAAAAGCTAATTTCCATAGTCTCAGATCTTCCACTGGGAATGTATTTCTTGGACTGAATTGCATTTCTCTCCCCCTTTCTGTTCAGCTTCAATTTCCATGCCTTAATGCGTTCTGTTTCTCCCAGTAGCAGCAGGATCCATGGCCATACATAAGGACTGAAACTTTCTTTTTCCTGCCTTCATCAGTGTTGACAGGCAGATGTCTATCAAAAAGAGGCACTTTGGATTGCTTAAGCTATGTCAAATCCTGAGGCATTTTTAGTGGCTTTTCAAGGGCTTAGAAAAACAAAGAGAAAAAGTTTAACTCGGGCAAGTGTCCAGTCCTGTTTGAGTGTGCACAACAAGAGTCGGTGCTTTGCTTGTGTTCCACAGTAAGAAGCAGAGGTGGTTGGAGCTTTTTGATATTTCCTCTTCCCACATAATGAAGCTCTTAAATTGATAAAAAGGAAAAATCATTAGAAATTGAACCGAAAAAAGAGAGATGTTAAAATACTTTCTTCTTTTTGTTTGTACTTTGAAGTTTGGCCAGACTTTGGCCCGAGCAGAAGAAACACCCAGGAATTTTGGGCATGGGAAGATGGCTATAAAACAGACACGTAGGACAGACCATGCAGTCTTCGGGTAGTTTGTTGGTGGATGTGCCCCCTGTGGGGGCTGAGATCCAAAGAAACATATTTTCTAAGTGGCATTTATTGTTTCTAAAACACAGAACACAACGAGTTCTAACAGGGATCTGTAGGTTATGATAGGAGGGAAATTTCTTTATTATTAGTCAAGCATTACTTCAGTGCCAGCTGAATATGCACAGCTCACTCCAAATTTTTCTTGTCCTAAAAGTAGATTCATTTTAAAGGGTTATCCTTTTAAAATCCCTTTGGTATCCTTTAGAGCTAGGGTTATCTTTTTTCAGGATAAAAGGATAGCAGACTCTCATGCCTGTCAAACATCCAAAAGAAAAGTAGTACATATTGATTTATTGACTTCAATTCACTGATAAAACCTGTTTTAGTGAATAACAGTTGTCTCAGCCTCTTGCTGGTCCTTAGTATGTCATAATCCATGCAAGCCCTACTGAAAATAACAATGTTGTCATTGTGTCCAGTGGGCAGTTGTGGGCCCTGTGACTCCTGCAGACCTTTGCCCACTGGTGGGCAAGCATTTCCTCCATGGCTCAGGCCTCCTCTCAAAAGTTGTGAATAAGAGTATATACAAAGATCAATTTTTCTCTCATACTCCATTTAAAGGTGGGGTTTTTTTAATGAGGATAAAGCAACAAAACTAGGATCAGAACTAGGTTTGCTGTGTCAAGTTTTTTTGTTGTTGTTTTGGGGGGGGTGTTGTTTTGAGGTTTTTTTGTTTGTTTGTTGGGTTTTTTTGTAATGTCAAACTTAATTTGAATTTGGCAAAAAAATAACCTGTTATTTCTATAGAACTTCCAGGGACATAATGGTGATTCAAACTCCCTTCGCTCCCTCTGTGTGGACTTGAATTTGATTTTTAATATAGGTCAGTTTTCACGTTGCTGGAATCTTCAAATATAAAAATTTACTTTCTGCTTGTTCTAGGTGCACAGCAGACAGGTCTATTATTTATTCTTGGGAAATTGCATTGACAAAATTAAAGGTGAGCTAAGACTTAAAGAAAAAATCCAGAAGATCATTACAGTCTTGAGAGAGAGATAAAATGTGGAAGAGCTGGGAGTGTTTGTGTGTCTATTCACATGTCTTACAGAAGTTAATAAATAAACACCCACTTAATACAAGTATTTTTCAAAGATAAGGGAAAACTCTGGTAATCTCAGAAGAGTTTTTTTTTCAGGCTGATGCTGAGCTCCCCTAAGTGCATATTGATGTGTGAACCTGACTATAGAGCGAGTACAGTTACCTAGAAATGTCAGGTTGCTGTAGAAAAAAAATATTGTAATTTATCTTCAATGTGTATTTATGCCATACTTCTTAAAAAAGCAATAACTTTATATTTTAATAATGACAGGCTTTTTGTTTAATGTCCTGTTAAGCTTTAACTTGAGCTTCCTTTTTAATAGCATGAACTGCATAACATTCACAGTATGGGGAAATTTTTTTTTTTCTGTAAGGAATTGCTCTCATATATTCGGAGATACACTTGAGATGTTTTCAAGTACTCTTTTCAGAGAAATATGAATTTCATACAATATAAATTTCCTTGATTGCAGCTCGGAACTCACCTAAACAGTTAAAGGGAGGGAAAAGTATATAGAGAAAATGCTACACTTTGCGCTGAACCTTAAATCAGACTCCAAGTGTTTGCACAGTAGTACACTGGCTTCGGTGTACTGAAGGCCATATTTATAATTCCACCTTTTTTAGAATGGTCCTAATGCTATTTTACATCCTACTTAAAAGAAGAAAATAAGTTTCTAATATGTAGCTTATTCAGAGTTGGAAGGAAGGCAATGCAGTGACTTCTGAGGATGGTAAATATCTTGAGCAGAGACCTTTCTTATGACTCTCGCTTGCACTTAGTGTGTCAAAGTGTTGTCATTAGTTTCCATGAGCTTTGTGAACTAGTGACATGTGCCATGTTCATCCTCAGAAAACAACCATAAGTCACACAAATGATTTGCTTTGGTTGTTATTTCAGAGATTATTTACATGATTTGTTGCACATTATGCAAACATACTCTACTGTTTGAGCTACCAGGATATCAGGGTAATAGACTCGGAAATGCAGAAAACTTACAGGTGCACATGTAGTTCCCAATGCTTTTTTTTTTGAGCCAGTGACCATAAAAGTTTTTGCATGCACTTCTTCAGTGTTGACAACATACAATCAAAGAGTTGCACAAGGAAACTATCTGAAGTTCTTTTTTTCTTCCTTTTTGGTATCTGTTCAGGATTTCCACTAATGCCAAGAAAGATTGTATCTATTCTATGTCTAAAACAAGGCAGACTGCAAAGGCTAACAAAAAAATCCTATTTTTATAAAGGAAAGCAAACTTATGAAAAATCTGTTTGGCTGGTTGTTGGTTTTTTCCCCCCATTATCTCATTTTATGTTTTGGCAAAATGCGCTTGATTCTTCATGGAACAAATTTCCCTTTCCTGATTAGTGCTCATGCTTGACTGGAAAAGCCATGTCTGCCAGGTGTGCTGAGCCTGGGTTGTGTGGTGATTAGCACAAGGGTAATGAGTCAGCCCAGGCTTTACGTCTGTGGGATAAATGATGGGCTCAAGTTGAATGTAAATAGATGCTGTGTCATTCTTCAATTTTATAGCATTCTACCAAATCCCTATGTTTAAGAAAAAGGTTACAAAAATAAAATCTCTAAAAAGTAGGGATGGAAAAACTTAAAATTGTTTTGCTTTCAACAAAATCTGAAAAATATTTTCATCAGATAAGTTCTGTAAAACACTTTCTTGATTCATGATCTTTTTCACTGCTAACTATGAATGCTATGTAAAGTTTTTTTAATATGGTGAAAAAGCATTTACTTATTCTCTAAGGCTTCATAAGGGAATAGTGTGAAAACAAATCCAACCCAAACCTTTATAGTTTCATAAAAGCTAGATTAAATTAAAGCCTCAAAAGTTTCAAGTTCTACTCAGAAATTTAGATTTTTATTTACATTGCCTCTTTATCACTTTGGTATCACTACTCTGTGCAGAACAGTATAATGGAAATGTGGGTCCCAGTTGCAATTCTTAAACTCCTCCCTTGAAAAATGGCTCCTGGAACTTGCAAGGGTGAGGAAAAGTTTACCTATGAGCACTTATGAGCTTTGGTGTTTACATTTGCTAACATTTATTGTTAACAAAAGGGAACAAAACTGACTTTGAAATGTACATGTACCTCTTGTTCTACAGTCACCTTTGCAGTGATGTGGACCGTAATATAATAAAAACCTTTTGCCATAAGGCAACAAACTGCACTATATGAGCAACACGGGCCATTGTTTCTGATGCTGAAGTATTAGGTCTTTCCTGAGACGCTGATGTAAGACAATACAGAGACACATATTTCTGCAAAGCAATAGTTCAGCTCAGAATTTTAATATAAAGAACACCAAGGCAGTATCCTGGTATCTGAATTTTAATGACTGTATCTTTTTTATCCTGTCAGTTGTAGCAAGGATGTGAGTTGTTTCATGAAACATTAATGGTCCTTTTTTTCTTTCTTTTTTTGTTCTCCTGATGTGATGTAAAATATAAATTTGTGCAGTGAAGCGCCTTTCTGCACAGGGCTGTATTGCTTGCCTGATCTTGCAGCAGTAGCTGTGACTTCTGTTTGGGTGAGGTTATTTCCCACAGGCTGCCTAGGGAGAAGGAAAGGGGTGGAGGTGGGTCGAGAGGAAGGTCTTGCTGAAGACAGATCAGAAGCCATTTAAAATATGGTACACATTTCAGGGACTTTTAAATAAAGGACCAGCTGGATGTTCTCCATTAGCCTCAGTCTCATCTGTAGACTCCTTCTGATTGCTGGCTGGATGAACTGTTAAAAATGTGGAAAGCCACAGGGGTGTCAGATCCCCTCCACTCCTCAACCTCCACGAAACAGGATGGAGAAAGGGGCAGAGAGGGACTGAACCTGAATCCTTTAGAAGGCTCATTGGGTGGCAAGGGCACACCAAAGGGTGTGAACATTACTGTGCATGCCAGACACTACAGTGGGACTGCTGGGCAAAGTCTTGAGGGATAGTGAATTCCTCCAACAACCAGTCTCAAACCTAGAAAATGGGCAAGGAGTTGTTGGCATTTCACTGCATGCTGTCACATTATCACTTCCCGAGGAGCTGTGTAGGAAAATACACACTTCCCAAGCCAAATGAAGGAACCTTGAGGTGAACAAGTATGGTTTAATACAAGCACACAGGACAAGCATATTTGGAATCCAGTATGTGAAGGGCTGTAAAAAGTGAATTCAGTGCTCTGATCCACAAGATGCAAAATAGGAAATGCTCCTGCTTATTCAAAGGAAGCTGCTACAAATGTAAATATGCATTGCATGATTCCATAATATAGTGACTATAATGTAGCAACAACAGATTTAAGCACTGATGTGTTTATTTTCATCCTAAAGCAGTATGACACCTACATTTTCAATGAGAAGGCCATACCCACACCCCTGTGACATGTATTTGCCACACTGTCTGCAATTCACCAGGACAGAGCTATTCACTAGCAAATGTTCTGCCTTCCATGAACATCATCCTGTGAGACAAACAGACAAAGCTTTGGGGAGCAAACAAACAGTGGCTGTCAGGCTGTGTATTTCTGTGTTCTCGTTATCTTCCCATTCCTTAGGCAGCTCCCTGAATTGGGAATAGCCTGGCCTTCAAAAGTTTCCCTTTTGTTGTCTCTAGACAATGTGGTTTACTCTTCCAAAAGCTAGAGAGCAGTTTTCTTCCTCCTGTCTGTTGGAATTTGTATCTGTTTGGAAGCTCTGGGTGAACTGGTATATCAGGGATATGCTTTGCAAAGCTAAGGCCTGCTATCTTAAGTAGTTTTTAATTAAAGTAGGGTTTTATATGGAAAGGTTTATGGATTGCTGAAGTTTTAGCTGCTATGTTTTATTTCTCAATAAGCATTCTTTCAGTTTTCTGTAATTTTTCTCCTCTGGGAGCTGTGATGAAGGTTGAAAAGGTGCACGGGTCTGTGAGAAAGAGCTTGGGATTTTGGGTCTGCACTGGGACAGCAATATTTAGCACTGGTTTTTCAGCACTGAGTTTGGTTAGCATGGACCTGCTGAACAGCTGGAGAAACAAATGGTGTGGGAATGTAGTGTACTGTTTAGCCATGGACCAATGAAGTCTGCTGCTGTCCATAGAGCCAAACTGATGAATGTATCTGTTAACAGGTCTGATGCATATTTAGATTTCATCCATTAGAATGATCTGTTTTGGAATAAGCTTGCCAATGAATAATCAAGTTATGTCCTTTGTGTGACAGACTTGACTGCTAATATACTGCACAGCTTCATAAAAAGAGCTACAGAATAAGTAAGGCCCATGGAAAGTCAATGTGAAATAAAATTTAGTTCACTCTGGCTATGCTAATTAAGGGAGTTACACATTTCACCATGATTAAGTGAGATGCAGTGGTAGAGCTCAATATATGTGAGAGTTCATTTAGTTGTCTGTAATTCTACCTCTATATTTAACAAGTGCTTCCTGATTAAAATGAAAATCTCTAATTGCAGAACAATCTCTGATGCAGTATGTCACAACTAATACACACATTCTGATACAAAAAGAAAACATTGTCTGTTTATATTATTTTCACTATTATCTCAGGCTTTCTCAACTCTTCCTTCATTCAGCATAAAGTTTATCATATCTCTGCCTCAAACAAACAAAGGGGATGCCTATTATCAATCAATCAGTGACATTTACAAGTGGAATTTAAACAAATCTGGTGTAATAATGGTGGATGGTTGGTTTGAAATCTGAGGGTTTTTTCCTGATATAAGCAGAAGAGGTTTTGATGGAAAAAAATACAGAGTAGAAAACGTTTAGTGCTAGGAGACCTGAATGCACTCTCTGGACTTTAGAGAGATTCTCCTTATTGCAGAACCAGAGCCAACATTAGCAGAATTAAGGGGTTTTATTACAGGTAGTTAACTGATGGTTGTTTGTGGAAAGAATAATAGGTTGTTCTAGGGTAAAAAAATCAAGGGATAATATAAAGTGAAGGAAAGGAACAGGAAAATGCAGATAAAATGAAGAGGAAAATCCTCAGAAATGGAGTAGGCCAGTCTGAAGACTTCCATAGACTGCCATTTTCAGGAGGAGACTGGATTTGCATGCAGTACAGGAGAGGCATCCTATGCCTGGCTTGGTCTGTCCCTTCAGTGCAGCAGGAGAAAAGCTTGCCTTCAATATTAATCTGGATTCATTGAAAGCAATACACACAGGGGAAATGCTTCTGTTGCTGTAATATTCTTTGGGAAAACAGGAAGCCCTTGTAATGGAAAATGTGCAATAGGAGTGATAAAGAGGGTCACTGAGGTTCAGTCCTGCAGCAAATACGACCTCCATTTGTTTTTTTAAGTATGAAGCAGTTATGGAAGGACATAATTGTGTCAAAGCTGATTGTTCTAGAACTAATGTGAAAACCCCAAAATTGGGGACACAGATTAAAAGAAAGGACATAACAGCCAAAGAATAGAATGTAGACTAAGACAATACTTCCTGTATCATTTATTAAATGCTATTTATAGTTTCAGATAAGAATATGCATGCAATGTCTGGTCTTATATAGAAAATGACAGTACACAAAGAAAATGGTTTTCTGATTCTATTAATTAATAACTGGCAACTTTATTACAACACACACTAATTACACATAGACCTATATTTTCATAACTCGACAGCTGCTTATTACAGCAAATAAACACTTAAATGTTTGGTAGATCTTAGCATTTTGGTTAGATGTCAGAAAATGTGGCTGTTAGAAGATTTTTGCAAAGCATGAAATAAGACAATATCTCTGCTGGTTTTGTCTTTGTAATTCATTCAGCATAGCTGATGAGGAGATACCAAATACTGAGGGAGGTATGTTCTTATTGCCCTGTGGGCACTGGGGTGCCTCTTTTCTCCATTTGGCAATAAATTCACTGCAAAGGTACTATTAAATGTGGTATGTTCAGAACATTCAACAGGTGTAGGGAATTTTGGGGGTGTTGGGGTTTTTTGTTCTTTTTTCCCCTCTTTCTGCCAAATATCAAGTTCTCAAACAGGAAAATAAAGACCTAGTATAATTCATCTTTCACAGTGATGGTCTTAGTCATTACTGTAGAAAACTCTATTGCCCTGCCAGATGTGTAATATTTTAAATAATAGCTATCTGTAAAGGTGGCAGGTGTCATTTATCTCAGGATGGACAGACAAACAGTGCAGAGCTCCAGGTCTGCCTTGCTGGTCATCTTCGTGTCTGGGACAGCATTAAATGGTGGATGAAATGGGGGGCCCCTGCATGTTTTAGGCATCCACTCAACAAGGCACAAGATACATTACTGCAGACTAGTTGTATCTTGGATCAGGATTTAGCAGTGGCTTTTGCTGCTGCACATTCAGACAAGTTCTTGTCAGTAGGGCATCAGGGACTGCTGTGCTTACCACCTTAAAAGGGCTTGGTGTGAATGGAAACCACTATGAACCTTTCCCAAGCTCATTTTAGATGCTGTGTGGTGCCACATCCTGCATCTGTTACAATTCTTTGTAGCACTGCCTATGAAGTCTGCACATGAGCCATGTCTTGCTTCTTGGATCATTGCCATCACTTTATGTCTGTCTGGTGGAGCTCCTACTTCTGCCTGAGTTAGTGTGCTGAAATGTTGCATTTCAGAAGTTTTTGATGTGAATAACTGCAAGAGTAGCAAGAAAAACAGCAAGTATTGAATACATTGGTTATATTCAACCCCGTTGCTGAGTATGCAGGGCTCTTGTTTCTGACATACTGCTATCTTGCATAATACTTTTTTATTTTTCTCTTCTTTCTGCTGAAAATGAATGTCTGTGTGTAACTGGAGCCTCCTTCACCATTGCAAAGAGCACACTTCCCAGAGACACTGAGCTATTGGAGTATTAGGTTGCAGACAGGTTTTGAGTATGTTTGGGGATCTATCATCTTCATGCAGCTACTGTTCCTTGTAACAAATCCTTGTTAAATACTTGCCCTTAAGTGTTTTCACTGCTGGAGATCCAATTTCCAGAAAGTCAGCTGTCCATTAAGTGCTAGTTGTACAGTTTTTTGGTTTCATTTCTTGTTCATTTTCCATTGACAAAACTGATTTCAGCTGAGTTGCTCCAGGTATAAATCAGTGTGATAGAAGGCAGAATTTTTTCCTTTCCTTTTCAAACAAAATTAAGTGCTTTCAGTGTCTGGAAAACTATAATCTTCCCTCTTTTCGACTTGTTGGATGCTTATGAGAATCCCCTGAAATCTATTAGAGACAGGAAATAATCCACCTTTCTTGCTACTTCACTGATGTAATCCCACACCCTTAAATTCTTGCACTGATGTTCAGCCTGCTATTTCAACATTTTGCTCTTTAAATACTCTTTCTGGAAGTGAAATACTTGTATGACTGAGGCTTAAAAAATACCTGTAGGGATATGTGCTTGTCTCAAAGACTGAACACCTTTGCTCCTGTTTGTTTCTTGCTTCCTAAGCAAGATGCTTTTCTCTCAAATTTTTGGACACTGTTCATCCCTCTCTTTCACCTAATTTTCAAGGCCTTCTCCTGAGCCTGGAATTTTCCCTTGGACCAGTCTAGTCTGCCACAACTTTTCTCTTTAACACCATTAACATTCAGTATTTATTCAGTAACATATTTCCACTGCTGAGCAATAGTTCAAAGTTTTTTGTTCAACCTGCCTATCACAAATTAACCTGAAAAACCTAACTATCAAATATCAACTTCCTTTTGAATCAGAAATTGATCTAACATGCTGGAACAGGGAAATTATCATGCCTTGTGGTCTGGGCATATGCATTGTATTACTTTGCACTAATCCAAATGGAAAACAATGAATACAGAGTTTCTGAAAGTGTGCTAGGATTCAGGTCCCAAGTGCTCCGGAGGTATTCCATGTCAGGATGTGCAATATTCCACACTCCACACCCTGGGGCTGTCTGGCACTGTAAACAGTCAGCAGTTGTCCACCCAATTTTATGCCAAAAGTAGGTTAACTGCAAGGAGAGGCGAGATCAGCCTGAGTTAATCTCTGGTCCTGAAATGGTAGCTCTTACCTTCTTAAAACAAAAATTGGCTGTGTATAAGAAGACATAATCTCTGTGCTAAAGATAGTATTTATGTTGAGTATAAATGCTGATAAGCCTTGGGAATGTATGGCAGAGTGCCAGGGTGACACAAGCCTGTTCTCACTGTAGGAATTGAGGGTTGACATCACTCAGTGGGGGACAGATATTTACTCTTGCTGTGGGCATAAGTGCCATCTAATATTGTTCCACATACTGTCATTTTCTCAGACCTAAACTAGCAATGAGTGGAAATGACTTCCTTTTCTCACCAAGTAAACAAGTATGCAAAGAGGTCTCCAAACAAACTAAGCAAACCAAAATAAAAACCCAGATAAAATCTGCATAATGATGCAATGTGGTCAGTTAATGAACCACATGGATTTCTGCATTGGCCTGGTACTAAACTGACTTTTACAGACATTCAGAGCAGGAAAATTTCCTTGATCTGGCTTCAGATCAGGGTTTAGTTTCACCCATCTGTGATTTTTCTCATTTCACAGAAAACTACTGGAAAAGATAATTATTTTTAAATCTATTTTCCACCAAAGGTTTTGGGGTGCAGAAAAATAACCAGTAACTACTTTTGCCTACTTTTTTATTATTTCAGTCATTTAAACAGCTATTATTTGTTACAAGCAAAGCTTTCCTATTTTCCATAGTTGCATAATTAATCTGTAGGAACTTTGACCTTTCAAAGAATGCACTAGGCTTTTCTAGTAGCTGCATATTTCTCTTCAGATTTATGCCCTGATATTTACACTTAATGAATGAACATGAACCCAGACTCTTGAGGTCTGATCAGGTTTCTTGTGATTGACTGAGCCAAAAAGGATAAACTTTTAGGTGTTGTTTCCTTTAATAAAACTTAGTCTGCTCCAAACTGCCATAGTGAAGAATTTGTTAGATCCCTTACAAGTCGTGGACAGTTCAGGGTTTGGGGCTCTTGGCTACAATAGTGAACAGGAAAGTTTTCCATTCTGTATTGTCTGCCATGCCTGAAGTTGGTGTAAATTTTGTTACAGAACATAATAGTGTGGCTTTGTGAGGACCATGGATGAAAGAACAATGAACAGAAGCTGAGCATTTCGAGGCCCATATAGTGAATGAAATCAAAGTTAGGCCATTGATTTTATATCTCACAACATGTGGGATTTTGCTTGGCTTTTTTTTTTTTTTTCTTTTTTTTTCAAATATCCTGGTAGGATAAAGGGAATGGGGTGTGTGTGTGTTCCTGAAGAGCAGTTATTCAATAATAGTATTTTTTACATGTAGCCCACTGGAAAATTACAGAGAGTTGCCTTTTGCACCATTAATTTCAATACCCATCGGTACCTCCTGAGAAAGAAGATTTTGTGTAAATTAGGGTAATCATCCAATGAGATGTCAGCAGATTACAAAAAGCTCAGGTAGTTATTATATAATTTAAGATGCTGCAATCAGGTCTTCCTGGTTAAACTTGGGTTCAACATGTGTAGCTGAAAGTAAATTACCTCAGCATTTATTGATCTGTTTATTTAATCAGGACTATTTCTCTGACAGATCTTCTCTTGTGGAACTCTCATAAGGTACTGCTCCGCTCAGACTACGAAGTCCTCCTCGAAGCCATTCCTGTAATTTGGGGTCTGCTGCAAGATGCAGACAACTGACATGGACTTCAGTGGTCTTTGGATGTAACAAGAAGAGCTGCCAGGCTCGTTGTACTGCCAGGCTTTAAAATGCTGTGTAGTATTGGCTGGTGATCAGCTAATGATGAGGCAGAGACTGTATTTGTTAGTAGAATACAAATTCTCTTGGAAGGCCTTAGCAAAATTCATTGCAACTACAAGTACTATCTACTCCCAGCTCAACTACCTGTAGGCTGTGCTCTGTCCTGCTGCATTTGAAACAGGTTTCTGTGGCACAACACCAACTCAACTGTTGGCACAAGCAGAAAGGAGCTGCTCAGCAGCAGCTGGGAAGGGCATTTCAGCAGCCCAGATCTAACCTGTTAGCAGACACTGAGCCCATTGATCCAGAAAGTGTTGTCATTTCAAGGTTAAGTGCACAATCTGGAGATGTTATGAGGGAGGGCTGCCCCTGTGTTCATATAGTATGTACCTAGGAAGTGTTGAGATTTACAGTTATACTAAATATGTACAACTCCTCAGTGAATAATGCTGTATGCATTGAGTGCTGAAAATGTTATTTATGGATAGGGAACAACTGATAAGTTTTTGAGAATAAGCCTTTGTGTGTGTATGCACAGATGCTGATGTTAAATTATCAGTGGAAAGAATCCTTTAATAAATATGTAGGGTAGGTCATGGAGATCACATAATTTCATACTCTGGTATCTCTACAAAAGGCAGTGGAGTGGTCTATGCTACTAGGATAAAATCACAATATTTGTCTTAATCTACTCATAAAATTAGGTAAAAACATGTTAATTTGTTCTCTTTGATACCTGTATGTGAAAATCTGTGTCTTCTGTAAAGACATACACACGTACTCTTCCTTGACAGAAGAACTAGAAACCAAAGTGGGAAGAAACAATTGTTAAATAAAAATCCACTGCAAGGTTGTATTTCTGAGTGTATCTTAATCTTTGACTATGGGGGCAACTAACAAGAATGGTTCAGTTTTGGGATTTTCAGTCTTCTGGGAGCAAATCTTCACCATCTGCAAAGGCAGCCGAAAGTCTGATAGAGTATTTATATGAGTAGGTTATTGTTTTACTGTATAGCTCTGGCCAAATAATTTTCCTAACAGTATACAGCAGATTTTATAGGCAGGACTTTTTTATGAGAACTAGGTGAGAGTATTCAGTAGAAACAGTAATTCATTCTTAAATAAAGTAGCGAATAATTCACTTTTTATCATTCAACCAACAATTTTTATTTTTTTTTTAATTATTTTTTAGCAGAATAGACCAAGTCTTACATCTGGATATTTCCAAACAGTTTTTTTCTTTCCTTGCATCATCTTAGAATATGCTCTAGGACTGATGGCACAGGTTAATCATGGCCATGATGCACACACGGAGATAAATTCAGCCAAAAAGGTTTGTCAGCTGGTCACAGTTAAATTCTGATTACAATATAAAGGACATTCTTCAAGTATATAATAATTTTGTTCTTTATGAAGTGATGA
>JAWWLZ010000174.1:7357537-7404864 GCA_035041345.1 Poliocrania exsul
AAATTTTCAGCAACAGAGTACATGTAATGAAGGTGTTGTCAGATCAAGAAGGAGGGGTCTGCATTAACTCATTCTGAAAATATAAGCTGATGTTTTTCAAATGGATACAATCAGAAGAAAAAATGCTTCTGCTACCTTAAAAGCAAGGAATGCTAATGGAGAGAAAGAAAAGTGAATTATGAAATAAATAGAAGGGAAATAAAATATGAGAGAATGTTCTTCTAGATACAGGGCTGAGGCACCTACAGATCTTTTGTGTGTGAACCATTTAATACAGGATCTCAAACAAGGTTAGTGATAGTAGTAATAAGTGTAAATTCATAACATAGTTCTCCTTCAACGTATCAGTCAGAAAATGACAAATAAAAACCCCTAGCACTGCTATTTCCAAATGCTTTTTTGTTAGTGGTTTGGTAGCTGTAGGTCTGAGTCACAGTGCAGGAAGGGAGGCTACAAATTAAACCTGCAGGGTTTAGGATGCAAATATCTATGCAGTGTTCTGAAGAGTAAAAGGATAATTTTCCTAAATAATGAAAGTGACACAGCAGTGCCAATTCCTTCTCTCTTCCTGTGTCCTTCTGTTATTTATCTGAGAAATTAACAGCTGTATTTACAGCCTCTGAAGTACTCGGCTAAGGAGGAGTCCTTGGAGACTGCAGAAAGACTCCTGAAGGATAGTGCCTCACACACCACTCAACTTTTAATTCAAAGGAAATAAGACATGAAATGAGAGCAGATTATGGGCACAATATCAGCGTGGCAGAATCTGCAACAGTCTCTGCCACTGTTGCTGGCATGAGAGACCCAGCACGTTCAAACAGCTCTGTCACGGTGGGTGAATGCACCAGTTCCCACACGCTGCTGCCGGCTTCCCAAATTGGCAGATTTCTCTGTTCTTATTTCTCAAACTAATTTTTTTTCAGAGACTTTTACAAATGTGATTTGGAGAATATAAGATGGTCAGTTAAGTGTGTGTGTATATATATATATATATATATATTAATTTTAGTAGTAATTATTGATATTGCTGTGTTTAAGTAGCAGCCGTGCTGTGTTGAAGGTACAGTAGTTCTCCTTTTGCTTCTCTGCCTTTTGTGTGGCAGGAAATGTGTTCTGTGGACAAAATAATATACATTTATTCATATAGATATGGGGGAGCAAACTCCAGCAGTTTATTTATCTACTAGTATTTGACTATGTCTCTTAGAAAAGTTGTATTAGAAGATTGTAGTGTTCAGCCCCTGAAGAAAAGCTGCTTTTGCTGACCATGGTAAGTTTGACACAATTATGTCAGACAACAAGCTGCCATTTCATGAGCATATGCTTAAGCCATTGCAATGAATTATGGCACAGCATATTCCCATTATCCCATGTCTAACCTGTTGATTGAAAACAAAATAATAGTGTCTACTGAAATGGTGATGGAGGTCAGACTCTGACCCATATTTAATGTTGTTAAATTGCAGAATGACATCAGTGGAGTATGAATTGTCATCTGCTGACATCTTGTTTGAGAGAAAACTGAAAACAGGGTTGTCTGGGCTGCTACAAGTGTGTGTCAGAGCCAGTGTAGACATGCAGAGCAATAGTTAAGACAAAACAAAATTACCCAGTATGATTTAAGGTCCCAGAAGCTGCAAATGCTTCATGAAAATGAAGCTGTGCACATCTGTAATGGGAAGTCATGGCTGCAAACGTCACAGGTGTCAAAACATGTAGCCTTGTATAACTGTGTGACTCACATCACTGAGGTGTGTACTGTTGAGAACTAGGTGACCCTCTTCCCATCCCAGCAGGTAGGAGATACAGCAAACTGGTGCCACAGAGAAAGCAAGATCCGAGGGACAGCAATGACCAAGGTCTGGGACAGTACAGAACCAGAACAGCTGAAATCAATAGAAGAGAAAAGGAGTCATGCTTGTTTCTCAGCACTGGGAGTCAATGTAGCCCCAGTCAGAACGGGGTGACTGTGCAGTCCTGTGTCTACACTCCTCTGGAAATGGCTACATGTCATGACAGGAAAGCCATACCCAGATCCCATCAGATGCATCTTCCCTCTGACATTGGAAATTGCCTTGTTATCACTGGGGGGTGCAGTTCCTTACCTTTGGGAGACTCCCTAATATTAATGGCTCTTTCAGCACTTCTCTTTCTCTGTAGTCTGCTTTGTGCAATGGAGAATCAAATATTGAATTTAATCATAACATAGTTTCTCTTGGATACAGTGGCTAGTCTGCTAGTGATACATAACTATAGCACCATTTCCTTCTCTGCTCCTCCATTTTCCCCTAAAAAAAGAAAGGAGGTTCTCAGGCCTGTCATTGAGGTTGATTTCTTAACTTGTGAACTCCATCAGGTTAGTTTATTCCTTGGGTTAAATTTTTCTCTGTAGCCTCATGCTTTGGAATAATATGCTATCTAAAATGTAAGGACAGAAACAGTCCTTATGAAACAGTAAGGAATCTTATGAAACAATACATAATCTTATGAAACTGTGATCCTTAAGTCGATTTTTTGCTCCTTTGTCAAAACAAAGATTTCAGTGTCTTGTGGTTTTGGGTTATTTTTTTTGTTTGTTGTTGGGTTTTTTGTTTTGTTTTAAGCATATGTTTATTTTCAGTACCTGGAAACACAAGAAATCAAAAAGAGGAGGGGATATAGAAAGGAAATCAAATAGAAAGATTTAAAGGTCTATAAACATGCAGACAATGAGGTTGATGGATACACCAGCATTCTGTCTGTGTGTTCTATATCACTAACACTATCTCTATGGTGCCATTTGAGAGTTGTTCCGGGACATCAGCTTTCTTTAAGAAATACCCCACCTCACCACTGACCTTATTTTTTGAACATAATGTTAGACCTAGAGGATAGAAGGTAATGGATGGGAAGTAATTTAATCTGAGCAGTTGTGAGTGTTGGATGAAGCTGTTTTGACTGCATGTTGACTTTCCAGGTAGTGTCAAGGTACAAAGTTTTGTTCAGATTTCAGAACTGCCATCAGTTCAAATTGCTGTGACAACACATCGAGTCAAGTAAGGATGTTCCAAGCTTATTCCTTAGCCATCCTGACAAAGCTGCTATTTAGCATCCCCAAATGCTGGTGTTCATTTCTTGGTCAAATCAATCTGAGTTTCAAACATGACAGAAATGCCATGCAGGAACTGAGAGCACTGATATTTTTTGTTGCAGTTGGGTTTTTTTCTATTTCCCCTTCAAATTATGACTGCAGAGAAAATATCTTTAAAAATGTAGCTGGATTCTTCTCTCATGCCGTACCAGTGTAGCTTCATTACTTTGATGTGGTTCTTCTTTACATCTGTGTTAGTATCAAAAGAATACAGCTTATTATTTTTTGGAACAAGGAAACTAATCTGAATAGGCCACACTTGCCTCTAGCATATAGTCTCAACTCAAACTAAACATGTTTTGATATCTAAATGAGTAATTAAGAAAAAGTTCCTTTTTTATGCCTCCATTTTATTGGTGTTTGAAAATGCTAATGCTGAAATATACTATAAAAGAGTAATTTCATTGTGCTTGCAGACCAACAGAATATAGATAATACACCATCCCTCTACAAAATGAAGTAACTTGTTAAAATACCCTGTATTAACCAGGGATCACTGAATGGTTTAGTGGCTATTGTGGGAGAGTGCTGAAGGTTTCTTGCTTAATAAGTAACTTTTTACTAATGATGATTACTGTTCTTACGAGGGTGCAGTAATATTAGAACAAAACACATTTTTTGTCTTTAATGTATCACTTTCTAGTGTTTATAAATTGCTTTATAGCTAATAGTTATCTGTAATAGTGATTGAAAGCATTGGGCTATAAAGAAGTCAGATTCTCTTCAAAATGTGATTCTTTTGGGGCTGGAGGCATATGTTAGCATATCACACAGTATCTAAAAAAAAAGTGAAAATTTGTGGAAATATAGATCTTAATTACTTGAATAATGTATTTTCATGTGTCTGTGATATAAAGGGCAAACTCTTTGAAAAACCTCATGTCTTATATATGATCCCATATGTAATATAATTGGTTTCAACTTCAAACTACCCACACAGAGAATTAAATATGCTTGGTGCTCTTTTGGAAGAGGCACCACATTGCAGACATCAGGTGGTTGGGGTTACAATGCAATTGTAAGTGCTCGTACTTTCCAGCCCTGCAGTGATCCCTGTGTCCTCAGCACCTCTAATCACAAATGTAATGCACGTCAAATATTTATCTGATTTCTTGTTTTAAGACCTGTTCCAAAAACATCTTCCAGCAACTGCTAATTTGGGTCTTGCTGTTCAACTCAGTCCCCAGTTAATAGGTTTGCAAGTATTTTTGGTTGTTTGCTTGTCTTTGAGATATCTCAAGTTATTGTCAGAGAGAAAAGAGATACACACTGACAGAGTATGTGGTCTGTAAGCATCATTTTCCCCTAAGAGAGGGAGGTCCTAAAGAGGTCCTTAGTGCTCAAATATATGGTCGAGTCAGGCATACATTTAAGTGCACCACAGTGTTTCTCAATCTCCTTTTCTCCTCAAAAATGTTCAGGTCTGCCTTTCTTCTCCACTCCTCAGACTTCCAGTGTGCAGCTCACTTGCTTTCAGAGTTTCTCAGCCTTCTTTATAAGAGATAAGTTTGCCAGGGACCTTGTGTCTTCCAAAGTACCTTTCATTTGTTTCTGGATTGCATCCCATAGCCTACCTTCACTAGGAAGTGACATTAGATGTCACTTCCTTGCTTATTACATGGTGACATGATGTGGAAAATGCGCTCACGGAGCATATGGGGAAGTGAGAATCACAGAGAGCTGCTTAGTCCTGAAATGGAATCCTTTAGAGATAACAGAAAAAAAAAAAAAAAAGTTTTAACCTGAAGGAACTTCAGTAGTGTGGCTCAGAGGATGGGAAAAGACTCCAGGGCAAGAGGGGAAATCTGTCAGGCTGGAAATAATGGGGTTACAAGGATAAGAAAAGATCAGCTTGATGCTGCAGTCAGAGAAGGCTTGGATATACGTGCCAGCTTTGAGTGCTTGGACAAGCTGAAATTTCTAATAGCTTTTGGCTACTTCCATTAGCAGATTTTCAATGCAGCACTCTGAAAACAAGTGGTTAAACCAGCAGTGCAATAAATATTTTTCAAGCTCCTCATCTTTCCAGGACAGAGAGCTTCCTGTATTGAGTGGAACTTTGGGATCTAAAAATAAAAAATGTTTTGTTCCCTGCAGGTTTTGGAGAGAGACAACAAGGAAAAGCTCTTTTAGTTTGCCTTAAAACAGGTAGCAGGTCTCACAGTTGTCTAGGGAAAGGCGAAGGGAAATGGCATTTGCATTTTAACTACAGGCAGGGGAAACAGATGTTGACAGAGTTGAGTACTCAGAAGGACTGGGGTTGTTCAGGCAAACTTGCTGTGGTTTTCTCTTTTGGGTGGGTTTTTTGGGTTTGTTTGTTTGTTTTCCCCAGAGAGGAAAGGAGGGCTTTTGGTTTGGTTTGTGTGTTTACTCAGAAGGGACAGCACTTGGGAGGGGCATGAGGGAGAGGAGGCCTTGAGGTAGCACCTGAGAAGGAACATGAAATGTGCCCTAGGGTTTGCTCTGCCTCCTTATCAACAAAAATGCGTGCCTGGCTCAGGTTCTTTAGACTTTGTGTCTGAATACTTTCAGCAAGTTGAAAGCAGCCTTGAGGGTTGTCAAGAGGGTAGAGAGACTGTCACATAGAAACTAGCATTTGATTAGTTTGGATATGCAAGTGCCCTGAAACCTGCTGACTGTAAGCAGAGACATTAAACTAAATTAAGATTTCTTCCCCGTTTAACTTCTTTAAACCCATAGCTTTTTCGTTTCCACTGTTTCGCTGGGAAAAAAACCCAGCTCATTGTTCTTTGAAATATCACTTTAATCAGCCCCCCTCTGTCCCCTGTCCCTGATTCTGGCTAGAGTACAACCAGTGAAACTCTAAGGCACAGCAAACCAGCTGCCAGCTACATAGAAAATATATTTTAGAAAGACTTAGGATAAACAGAAACAGATATTTTTAAAAAATGTGGATAAAGGAAAAAGCAGAAACAATGTAATGTATTGTACAAATTCCAGAGATTAAAAAGTTCTTTTACAGTTATGAAGCAGCAAAAACCTATCAGTGACACAATTAGAAAAATATTCATAGTACTACTACTAATTAATGTGTGAAATATTCTGAAAAAAGCTTTTGAATTATGTATGATAGCTCATTGCTTAACTGGGGACAAAAAAATCTTGGCTTCTAATTTTGGCAAAGCCCTTTATTGTGCAGGGTTTTGGTAAATCACTTCTTTTCAGTTTACCCTTTAGTGTCAGTGGGGAGCAGCAGAGACAGAATTCAGATCAAGACACAGAGGTTGGAATTAGCTGATCTTTCAGTTGTCTTCCAACCAAACCACCAAATGACAATATGAGATGACACCCCAACACACACCTCTGTGCCAGACAGAAAAGTCACCTTGAACTCACGCTTGGTTTTACAGCTGAGAGAGAGAGGAGGGCTCTTCATGCTGTGCACAGACAGCGTGGGTGTGTATGTGCATGGACAGCGCCTCTCCCCTGCTTATAAAGCAGTCTCAGGTGACGCTGAGGTTGGGGCTGTCCTGCTTCAGCTCTGAATCACTGCTTTTGCTTGGAAGGGAAGCTACAAATCCTTAGCAGACAGGAGCAGATGAAAGCACACTTAGGGTATAAGGATGGGCAGCTTTTTGGCCATTATGCAAATCTTGTGTTTTTGTCCCCAGCAGAACATTCCAACCTCAGATCAGGACATTGCACACTCGACTTTGAAGCAGATTTATTAAGTCCTCCAGGCTGGCATCTGCTTATTATCACATTTGTGCCACATAGCAGGCATGACTGGACCTGGAATTTCTTAAAATAATACTCTGTAAGGGAGGAATCAGGCACTGGCTATTCCGAAGTGTGTCCCTAAGTGTGGAAGGGGCAATGAAACATCTGTTCTGTTTTTTCCATCTAAATATAAAAAAATATACTCTGCTGGTTTTATCTGGTTTTAAATGGTGAAGGGTCACAAGGCTATGAGAGATACCCACATACAGGCATTAATGAATAATGCCTTGTTTCTATTCCATAGGGTTGTATTTAAAACCCAGACAAAGTTTTCCCGGTGCTTTGGTTTTCTTTTCAGCCCTGTTTTTATTTACATCGTTTCTTAACTTCGGTGCTTCTGGGCTCCTGCTGGAACAGAAGGTGTGTGCATCGCACTGGCGTTGGTCACCATAGTTACAGGCTGCGGCTGCAGGGAGGGATGCTGCTCCTATCTCTGCAACTTCGGGGAAGTGGAATTAGGCATATTATAACCTGAAAGAAATATATGAAAGGGAGACAATTGAGGTTATGTTGTGCTGGTTTTTCAGCGGTGTGTCTTGAATTATAACCATCTTCTGGGTGATTCATGCAGCAGACCATTACTTGAAAACAAGGCATTAGTGATTAACATTCATCAGGAGTAACAAAAGGCAGAAGTGAGTGTGTGTACTCGCTGGAACAAGATGAGCTTGCTGTGGAGTCAGGCTCCCGAGCCCACACGGCACAGCCCACACAGCACAGGGATGATGTGCACAGCGCAACCCACTTCACTAGCCCATCTTAAATGAAATTTTTCCATCCCAGTTAACCCCATACTTTCAGGGAGTGGTTTATATGCCACAGGAAGTCGGAGCAGGAGGACAGGCAGGCAGAACAGTGGGGACAGGATGGGATGAGGGAAGAGTGTGGTGCTGAAGGCTGTGCAGAGATGCTGTCAAAGGCAGATCATCATCTGGCCTCTGTGCTGACATGGATGCTGCTGGCGCCCTTGGCAAAAATGGAAATATTCCCAACTTCAGATAGTCAGGCTGTTCTTTTCACAGTGTCTTCCACTTCTTCCTCTAGAGGTGTGTGCCCTAAGCAAGGCAGGTGCCCAGCCTCACTTAGTGAACTAGCTCAGAGCTTTCATGTGCAAGTCAAACACAGCTTCAGACAGGCCCTTTCCACTACCTACTGCTTTAATAACCCTTCCTTGCTGCTCTGTGCTTTCTGGCCTAAACTCTGACTGTTGCCTGCAGAGCTAATTGTTGCCGAGTTGTTTTACAGAAAAGTAGGTGTCTGGTCAGAGGTTCCTGCAAGCATGAGGGGGAATGACTTTGCCTTTGTGCAACTGGTCGATGGCCACTGGGGCCAGGCAGCTGCTGCAAATTGGGGCCTTTCAATTAACCACGGGCAAGTTTCCTTCCTGACGGTGCTGAAGTTGGAGTATATCTACAGCCCTTTCTCCTCCCTGGTGATATTTTGATCAAACAATGCTACCTTTGGTTGGTTTTTTTGGGAATATTCTTTAACTTGCACTCCTCTTTTACTCCATCACTCCTGTTCTACCAGTCTTATAACAGGCTCAAGAGACACCTGAGCAGCCAGAGCCCACCTCAGGCTGTTGAAAGGCAAGAGAAAGCAAACATGCTTTTTTTATTACTTTGAGCTACATGTTTGAGTGGCAGAAAATAAAAATCTAGTCAAAATTAAAACTTAGTGAGGATTACTCATCTCCTGCGGATTTGGGGATACAGTGACCATAATTTGGCCTAATGTCCCAAACCACTTTGTTTAGTAAACTTGAGCTAAAAGACACTCAGAATTACATGGAAATTCCATATCTTTTGGAAATAACAGTATAATAAATAACTTGAAGTCTTATCTGGTAACATCTACCAAAACTATCTCATTCTTGCTTGCTACTTAAAGGAATATTTTATATTGTACAAATATGGAAACTTGTATGAGACCACCATAAGGGGCTCCTCCAGGTTACCAGGATCCCCTACTGGGGTTGCCCAGAGCATCTCACTGAGTATTGGTCTGCATCACTCCTATTGACAGACTGTTCCAAGGAGCAATCCACTTCTGTCAGTACCTTGAGCTGCAGTGAAAGAGATTTTGCTGTACTGCAGAAGTTGAATGGTCAGTACGTATGACCAAAGCTTTTTGGAATTATTTTCACTGAAATTACACACAAAATGATGAGCTCTTGTCTTCCTAGATTCAAACAGTGTGAAAGCTAAGGTAAATATTTCTCGATAAAGAGAACAATGATGAAACCTGCGGGGTCACCAATACCGAGATTTATGGCTGAAAAAAGAGAAAAAGAAACTGCCTTGGTCCAGATAATACAAGACACTGAATTTTGCTCTGATTCTTTTCACTATTGTGCTGAAAGGAGGAGAAGTAACCAAAATTTATCATCTTTGACTTATTTTACTTTTTCCACAACTCAAATGTCTCCCCGAGAAAACAAAATATCTATTCATCAATATAATAATTTTCTATTATTTTTCAAAGGGTGATTTTATTAGGAAACTCCTGAACCTGAAACCACATTTTGCCCCCTTTTCAGCTTCCAGCCTCATTATTTTTTTTTATGAATTTACACATGAATGAGAAAGAAATAATAAGCAAAACTTCAACTTGAAGAGTTGAAAGTGTGTAAAAAAGCTTAGCACAAAAATTACTACCTCTTCATTTTCATTAAGTTTTTTTCGAGATCAGACTACAGTTCTCAGTTAGGTCTCAAGGTAGTGCTGCCCTAAGATGAGGGTGATGGAGGAGCTGGTCCCAGTGGTATTTCTGAGGGTATAGGCAGCTGATCTGCTCACAGAGATGCCCAGAGTGGATGTGAGCAGACAGAGAGATCAGGCATTGGCCTAGTGTGAGGCAGGGAAGAAAGTGTTTAATGCTTTCCTTTCTGAAACTGCAGGGCTGTAACTTCAACAGAAACTGCTTATATTGTGGATTTGGGGATGAGAGTGAAGATTATTTTCTGTACATATGTCTTTCTACTCTTTTTGGTTTTGGCATAAACAAGCAAACAGTAGTTTGTTTCCTGCTAAGCTATTGTAATTTGTCTCTAAGAATTGGAAAGTTACCAGAAACTTGTGTGCAAAACTGATTCTTGTTTCTCCCAAGACCTAAACAATTATAGGCTCACCATTTTATTGCCAATTGTTCTAGAATTATTCCTGTGCACAGTTCAAAGACAGCTCTGAAACCATTTAAACAGTCATAATATCCCCAGTACAGAAAATCATAGCACTACATCACAGCAGCTCCATCTTTAGCCTGCAATGACTGGGAGTTCTGCTGCTCCCACAGTTCTGACAAACATACTTGATCAATCTTCATAACTTAATGATATCAACTTGACAGTCTTTAGTGAGGATGTTTAATTATATCCAATGAATTTTCAGTCATATTTTCTCCAAAGTGTCTAGATCAATGATCAAAATACCCTCTTAGAAAACATTTCTTTGGGAACAGTAATTTTGTAGCTCACCTGTAAACCCCAATGGTTTTCTTTGAGGAGAAGTACCTGTCTGTTCTCTATACTACAGCATTGGATGAAACTGCAGGAAAACTCCAAGCTCTTCAGTACCAGGGATGAAATTGCTAAGCTAAAGCTACTTTTTTTTTTTTTATTCACATATTTGGGATGTATTAATGAACAGGATAATTATACACACAGCAAAAGAGAGGGAAATTCAGCCATGCCTTTTGTCAGCATCTAGTTTGTGTAGAATTGATATTCATCATTTTAATCAGTGAATGACATGGCTTCAATGTCTGGAATATGGTATTTGTTCTCTTACAGTTTTTAAAAATATTTTGGCAAGTGTCTTCATACCTGTTTCTATCTCTACTCCATAGGTCAAGTGCTACCTTGCAGGACCCTGTGCAGCTCAGTGTCTTCCAGGGCTCCTACTGTCTTTCTCCTTCTTCCTCTCCTTATTATCTTGTCCCTTTGGTTTTCTACTTTGATGGTCCATTCCCACCAAAAGTTTGTGCCTTCACCCACCCCAAATCAATCTTGATTTTAAGAAAATATTAAAGCTATGCCTATGGCCCTGAGAAGATGTTCAGCAGGACAGTTGTGTTCTCAGTCCTGTTGTGTGTTCTTTTCTGCAGTGGCTTTTGTCTTGTCTATTTGGCTGCAAGCTCTTCAGAACTCACACCAGCTCTTACTCTGTATTGCACAGTGATTTTTACATCATGGGGCCCTAAACTTGCCATGTTCCTGAGCATGACTGTAATGAATATAATAAACTAACTAACTTATCCACTTTCTTCCACTTGGCAGAGCTTTTCTTTTCACTGTCGCTTCTCCACTCATAATGTGTGAAGATAGGTGAGTGAAGAATGTGTTCTTTGCTACCTTTAACTCCTTTTCTTAAAAAAAAAATCAGCTGGATGGGATACTCCAAATGTACACAATAAATTATGTACAGAGGAGGCTTCACTGGAAATGTTTAAAGTCAGTAGCAGTATAGCCAGTACAGGGCTCTCCTAACCTTCTCAGTACAAGTGATTGGAAGGATAATTTTCTTTACCAGGTCTTCTGTTTTTAAATTTCTTCAAATTCTTACTGTTAATATGGCATCATTTCAACTTTCATGGCTAAACCTGTATCCTTTCACTTCCTTGGTATGGGAAACACTGGGAAATCAACCTTACTGTAGTATAAAAACAAAAATTGTGTCTTAGGAAAAGAGGTATCCATACTACAGTACTGTATTCTTAGCCTAGGGTCTAAGTACATGCCATAAGAAAGCAGCAGTCTTTGAAATTTATTATCAGTGGGCCTGAAAAATATCCCAGAGGCACTTTTCATTCTTGGTTTGAATCTCTTCCCTCCCTGTCAGCTGTGTTGGCTGGGGTTATTTACACATCTTTAGGGAGAAACAGATGTCAGCAATAAAGGCAATAATAGAGCTGATTCAGTTTTAGCTATTAGCCAAGATCTGCAAGCACATATCTTGATGATATTCTGCATTTGCCATGATAAATGTGAAAACATTTAACCTGGAAAGACTTCAAGACAATGAAGTTTTTTCCAGAGGGATTTACTGTAACTGGACCATAATCATCTTCAAAACCATCTTGTTTTCCCCTTGGCAAAGGTCTGTCTTCACCTTTTGAACAATAAATGGTGTTGCCTAAGGACTGCCACATCCAGGGATCCTCCCTTGGAGGTGGCATCAGTGTGACTTCCAAGAATTTATCATCTCTTTTTCTAATTTTTGAGGATTGAAATTTTATCAAGAATAATCAGTTGTGCATAGTCCAAATAGTTATTTCTCATACTGAGTACATACCAGTCCTGTATTGTATGGGTTAAACACCACAGGAGATGGTGATCACTACATGGAAATAATATTACTGGAAATAAATTCAACTTTATTACTGTAAGTGTTTATTCTCCTCTTGGGGCTCAAGTGCTCTGTGAAATGGGGTTTTTGAGCCAGCCGCTGCAGCCACCCAAGGCATTTATGCAGTAAGTGAGGACAAGTGTGAGGCAGCTCTCTGGCTGCTGCTGCCCTGAGATGGAGGCTGCAGAGCCAAGTGGAGCATTAGCTACCTAGAGAGGAGCTGAGGGCAAAGCCCAGGGCAAGCAGGAAGACTAAGTCCAATTTTTCCCTATTTGCCATTGTTTTTGATATAAGAGGTGCTGCTGCTGATCCCTGCAAGGCAATAATCACATGCACTCCCAACATGAAGCAAGGTAATCAACTGACAAAGTGATATAATCTGAAAACCCATTAGCTTTGTAATGACTCTTGGAGGTCTCATTAAAATTGGTCACTTACTGATTGTTCACATTACTGGAAATTTAAACAAAATGTTGTGGACTTTTTCCATAGCTGAAAAGTTAGGACAATTTTCTGTATTCTAAAAACAAAATTAAAAATAAAGAATAATGGATTTTTCTCAAGAGGCTTCAAGAGCTCCATTTGGAACCACTCCCTTTATTATTATCACAGTAATTCCAGTTTCAATATTAACTTTTCTCTCTCAGTTCCTCCTTTCTAAAATACCCCTCTGCAAACTCAACCATTTAAAGTGTTGGGTTGCTTCTCTTGGCCAAGTAACTTGGCAGTTCCCTGAATTTTTAGATCATGCTTCCCGATCAGAATGTCTCCTGTTCATTACTTTTCCTGCCTAATCATCACCAGCCAGTTTTGCTCTCTTCATGGATGGCAAATAATATGGGACATCAGTAAAAAAGGGCTCATTCTCTCAAACAGGGCACTATGCAGACTCCTTTAAGAAGAGGGAAAATAATTAATGCAATACAAGCTTTATGAGTTTTGTGTTTTCCTCAGAATTTAGCTAGGCTCAACTTTTCTCTGGCTCAGAACTAGCTCCTCAATGACTAATTTAGGATAAACTTTTTATCCAAATATTGCTTTGGCCTTTCTATTCTCAAGACTGCACCTTTTTTAGTGCTCAAAACATCATTTCCCACAGTGTTGGAGGAAGGTCCATCACATTATAAAATAGGACAGCTGTCCCCAGCCCATACTGGAACAGAATGATCCCAGTGGGGAGTGAGTGGAACAGTAAAAGGAGTCAATTTTGAAATTTGGTGCCTAGATAAAAAAAATTGATGTATGTATTCCCGGGTAGCTGAAAAGACCTTTCAGTTTAATGCTACATTGCATTAACTTCCAATGCATCAGTAATTAACTTAACAGCTGTATTTTTATATTCTTACAAATAATAGACGTTTCTCAATCTTCACAGTCATGTTTTTTGTTTGTTTGATAATGGAGTGGAAAATTTTTGTAAGCCTGGAAAATACAAATTTGCTGGAAATGCAGAGAATTACTTCTATACTGTGCCACACTGTGAGATGACGTCTGGTTGACTTCTCCAGCTGTTAGATGAAATTTCAGTTTGCACTGGCTTATCTGTGTTGTCTGGCCTCAAGCAGTTCTGTGGTTTGTTTGTGATAGTGTCCATCAAACTAAATCCATACTCTCAGGCAGCAAATGAGGCTTGATTTGTGCCAAATACATTGTACATTTACAGGTAGTGAGTGGGCTGTCAATGCATGTTAATAATAGGGAATTGGTTGTTATGGAGTAGGAATTTAATAATGCCTGGAAACTATCTGCTAGCAGTAATGCAGGAAATGAATAACCACCTGAGCTGCCTCTCCAGATGAGAACTGTCTGGCGTGGTTTACTGGAACTTTACTATTGGGGCTATAGGAATTGAAGTATCTTGTGTTTTGTGATATAGACAACCCGCCTGTGGATCTTATATCTGGCAGGGCCAGGGAACTATAATCCCTCCAACAAATGCAATACTGAGAATTGGTGTGTAACTATCTGCCCTCATGAATATATACCATGGAATACATGACACAAACCCCACCAATGTGTATGTTATCCACAGCCTGGCTCATGTCCCATTCCCACGATACTGTAAGACTAAACTGTGCTGTTTCCAGTCACTCCAAACAACACCTGAGTTTGCTGAATGATTCTTTTCCAGACAGTGGTACTTCAGCTTATGCCAAGAGTCATCTCTTTGCCCACATATATTCATTCCAGAAAGCTTATCCAAGGAGCAAAGCAGTGCAGTAGGTTTTGTTAATGCAATCCAGGCCTTTAGACAGTCTGGAAGCTTTATATTAAAGCACTCTTTTTTTACCACAGTACCAAAATGTAGTCACTGACTATTTTTATCTCTATGTGTAGTGTCAAATTTAATAAAAATACAACGATTTCAGACAGGCAGCTTCCCCAGAAATCTGATTCAATATTCAGATAATCATATCCTGTCGTGTTTCATTGTCAAATCACAACTAAAATCCTTGGTCTCACTCCTAAACCTCAAAAAGATATATGCTGGATTTGGGATTTCAGATAGCCAAGGAAGCACAGGTGTTGCCCTTGTTATGATAGACTTGCTGCTGCTATATTCTCTTCAAAATCCAAATAACTTTTGAGGATGTGTCCTGATAAGAGCAACTGGGGAAAACATGCACCAGAGAGGGCGTTAGAGGAATCCTGTTTGAGAGTTTTGTTGCATATCTGGAATAAGGATTCTTTCTGGCATTTTGTTTTTTCTTTTCAAGGTCCTCTGAGCATTACATGAAAAGGAAATGCAGGCTTTTGGTATTACACTGCAACTGAATAATGTTTTTTTATGCAGTGTACTGCTTGAGCTATCTCTATCACTCAAAATATGCTATATATAAGGATGGATAGCAAAGTGGCTGGATATTTATTGGTATTTTATGGTGTAGTTGCAGTTACCAGGTTGAGAAAAAACTTGCAGAAATTATTGTGTTATAAAAGTGGCCCTTGATCTGAGCTCCATAAGGAAGTCCAGAGCTTCTTTTGCCAAAACCCAGTCTTTTTAGTAAAAATTTGACATTCTACAGTAATCTCTACTACTGGAGTTTGAGTAAGAACTTCCCTTTCAAATGCATAAGTTTAGTAGCGTACTAACAGTTTCTAAAGTACTTCATCTGAATTCTATTACTTTTTCTTCAAAGAAAATGTCTTGGTTTATTTTTTCTTTTTCTTTTTTCCTCCTACATTTTGTGAAATTCTGTCTGTCCAGTTTTCATTGATCCAAAGCATAAAAATCCTCTTTTTATTTCTTTTAAGAAGTTTTTTCCATTCTTTTAAAAAATCTTCAGGAGCTGTGCGTGCACCCAGATAACTCAAAAATAGATTCTCTTAGAACTTCTGTCTTGCCATGAGCTTACTCCTCAGTAGAGGAAAAGTGGCTTTGACTCAGTTGAAAAAAAAAGTCTCTCAGATGTTGCAAAGTCAGTGTTTGAGAAACTCATACTGTGCATGTTCAACAGATGACTTGCCACAAAATTAGCAACAGGCTCCTGCAGAGTCCTGGATGTGGAGGGACAACACAACCCAGTGGTGTGAGATAAACAGTTCTTGGGGGCGTCTCTCTGAAGTGCACAAAATCAATGCTAAAACAAAACTCAAACTTTTGGCCAAAATGCAACAGAATAGTACTAGAATCTGGAATCCGTTTGTTCTTCCTTTGGATGTGTATTGTGAATCCCAGGTTCTGAGCTCTTCCCTTAGTACCTCAAAACACACTACCGAAGACAGGACAACAGACTTGAGGGATCTTTCCTTGCTCTGCATCTGCTTGTTTTTCTGTTGTATGCCTGTTTCTTCCTCATCCTAAGCAGTTGAAATAACAGGGCAATAAGAAAGTCATTCTGCTGCGGAGTTTGTGGGACATTCAAAATACACATAGCAGAAAATGGAAAAAGAAAAAAGTAGGAAAGCATGGGGAGCTGAATTTTTATCTTCAAAAGCAGTTTAATTTAGTTCAGGATTTTAGTTGAAGGCTTTGGTTTTATTTTGCATTTTTGGATTTGATATTTTGACTGGCTCTTGCATGCATCACAATGTCATTTTACATTTTAGAGCCCTTTAAAGGTATTTAGACATTTTTAGTAAGTAGAACATAGTACAACCACGGAACAATACCAGTGTACATTAAATTTCAATTTCATTTTCCCTGGGAATTTAAGTTAATGGAAGATCTAAAACCTCTTTGTTTATGTGCTGTGCCTTGGCTTTCAGAAGCAGTTTTGAGGGCTCCTTTTCAGCAGCAGTTTTGAGGGCTGAGAGCATCTGTCAGTGAAGCACATAAAGGCTGTGGCTTGTCCTGATTGCCTCTGAGTGCATCAGCCTCAGCTGAGTCTGCAACTTGCCCTTCATATGTGACCTTTGACCAAAAAGATATATTTATCTGGAAGCAAGTCACAAGTTTTATTTTAATATGTATATGATGGGGAGCTGAGAAAGGAACTGTAGCTTGTTGATAGTGTCAGAGATTTAGAATAGAAACTCTGTGAAGCTCTTTCCTCTCCAACCCTAAAGATACCGAACTTGGGGACATAGAGCTGTAAGAGCAGCCACAATGATCATGAAGGCAGAGGACCTGCCTCACACGTGGTTCTGCCTGGAATGGTGTCTGTTCTGCATGGTGGCTCCAGCCCTGGCAGTTCACTTTACTCAAGTCTGCGACGTTTGCTTTTCACTCAAGAACTGGCAGCCGCTCAGCAATACTTCAAAGTGAAACTCCCCAGTGGAACACATTATTAATGTATTCGCCAAGGCCAAGGCTGGTTGTCGTTCCTCCAAGATAAATGTGATAGAACTATGGATCTTGCTATTGTATTTTTATACAGTTCCTGCAGAACTGCATGGTTTGACATTTCCAATCAAGTCCTGGTGGTACAGTGTAACAGAACAGAGATGAGATGTTTTCAAAAGCAAAGCCAGAGTTGTTAGGTGATAATGCTCTCCTCCTTTGGCTTGATGAGGTTGAATTTGAGAGCAACCAGAGATTGATAATGAATAATATCTGCCCAGTTTTACTTTTTTTATAATGATGCATCCAAAGACAAATGCATCATCTCTAGTGGGTCTAACACAGCAAACATATCAGTTCAGGTCTCTAGAAATATTATATTTCATACAAAAATATTTTCTTTGATGATTTTTATGTGTGTTCAACCAATAAAAGTAGACACAGAATGGCACTTTATTTCCCATAATGCAAAGGAAGGTAAGAAGAGCAAATGAATCAATATGGAAAATACACGAGACTAGTTTTAATATGAAATTAAACTTTTGCATCAAAGAGGTGGTCCATAAAAAACAAAAGTCTGAGTTTGCTGGGTATGATAAATTCAGGTAGAGGAACAAATATATAAGTCACTGGTTGTCAGAAGCCCTGCTCTGAAACAGGATAGGGAATATCAGGATGACAGGAATGTTAATAACTTGATACTTGATAAAAGGAAGTAATAACCAGATATTACAAGTCTATACATGTATCGGGGTAGTCAAGACTGTTCTCTGCATGAATGTAAAATTCTGGAAGAATCTCCCTCCCCTAATTAAAATTGGATATACTGAACAAGTTTGCAATATTGAGGTTTAAGTAAAATATCAATAATGCTGCTGCTAGGTCAGTCTGCTTTCTCTCCTTGTATCTAAAACATCGAAAGCTGTCAAGAAATTGTCAGAATCTTCATAAATAGTTTGCTTAATTTTAGTCCTATAAATGAATTCATTAACTGTACTGTAGATTTCTATTGCTAGAGGTGAGGCATGTATCGATTAACCTAGTATAAATGTTATTCATTGAGCCATTTGAGATGAAAATATAGATCCAGAAAGTGTAAAACTATGCATCTGGGCTTGTGAAAAGGAAAGTCAAATATTTTCAAACCTTTTGACAGCTGCATTATCATCAGTCATTTGAGAAGCTTTACATGAAGAGCTAACTGAAGAGCAATAATACCACAGAAAAATAATATATTCTAAGCAGGCAAACTGGAGAAATAATTACTTGTACAAAAAGAAACCACAAGGACTGAGTACTTATTGAAGGATTGAATTAGTAATAAAAGGATAGGTAAATGCAGAACTGTTTTTAAAAGGTCCTCTAGAAAAGTGATTCACCCAGGGAATTTTTATCATCAGGCCAGAAAAATAAGTAGACTAGTGGACTTCCTGTGGCAGGAGTAAAGCTGTTCTTTCTGTCCAAGTGGCTTTCTGACTCTTCTGGGGCCAACATTGGAAGGCATGGTAACTTGTGTTCTTTTGAGCCAGAAATGACACAGGTATGACTAGGTATTACAGATACTGTCAGGAGCTTGTCTGAAGGAATGCCAGTATAGGATTGACCTTATTCTATAGACATTATTTATCAATTTTTAGATCTGTAAAATATGGAGCAGTAGAATTTATTTTCTGGTTTCTACTGAAAATGTGTTTTTTCCTTTAGTTTTGCCATGTTATTTTATGATTTTCTCTTGTTTGCATGATAAAATTTTTCTCTATCTCTTCTCCATCTATATTTTTACTTTATTTTAATGTGAGAGTCTCATAATGATTCTCTGTTCATCTTTAGATGAACTTAGACTATGGTGAACAAATCATCCTAGTAACTAATGGAAGGTTTTTCTCCTTGAGGCAGATTTATGTTAAGCTTCTAGAACAGCACTTTAAGTCTGGTCTTTCACAGCGTCTCTTGAAATCCGGTCCTTTCTGTGCAGCAGAACTTGTACTTATAGTCAGATTCTGTCATTTTGCTGTTGCTCCAGGGGTGAGGTACCTTATGCTTCACGTGCTAAAGATGGCACGTGGATCCTGTCTCCTAAATCTGGCTTTGCTGCTCTCTGGTGCTGTGGATCTTTGAGCAGCAACTTAATGTGTGCTCTTCCTTTGCTGCTCTGGGCCTGGGGCCCACGAGGTTCTGCCCTGCACAGAGACAAGAGGATGATGGGCAGGTTTTGGTCTTTTTGAGAGATAGAAGCCTACCCCTTTTGCTGTTGTTCTCCAGCCATGCTTAGCTTCTGCTTTGGAAAAGAAAAATGTAGTCCAGCTCACTTCCCATGAGAGCTTAGGAAATTATGTGAAAATAAATGGGTAGGTTTACAGAGTTCAGGTATTTTATCTGAAGGAAAGTGCACTACTACCCTGAGCTTGGGACAGCAGTGCACAATCTGTTGGGACTTTGTTGAATTTCCTGGGCATACTGAAGTGCAGCTGTAGGTATGGCACTGCTCCTGGTGCTGTAGATTGCACTGTGGTGCTGCCTGTGTGATCATATCCATATTTTCCAAGTGAGTCATCGCAGCAAACTCTGCTGTGTGTCAAGCAGTCCTCCCTGTGCCAAAGCGGGGCACGAGTGGGTGGGGGCACTGAGGGCTGCTGGAGGTGTTGCTCCCAAGTCCCTAATTTATCTGTGCAAGTAACACATTAATACCATCAGCAAGGGAAAAGTGAATGTTGCAGCACTGATTTACATACTGTGAGAGGAGCTTTCCATAGGTTCCTTTGCTTAGTCACTCGCAGGATGCTCATTTAAAAAAGAACAAACAAGGAGTCTGATGATTACTGCAGGTAAAGCCTGTTCAGAAGCTATTAGAAAAATCAAATATACTACCATAGCAGCCTCACACAGCACAAACATCTATCTTTTTACATGGACATACAAATCCTCTTTTTTCCCCGCATATAGAAAAATATTACATAAACATGCCCTTGAGTGCGGAACCATTTCTCTCCCTGTGAATATCTGTGTCTGTATGTAGTAGTTTCCTTGATGGAGAGGAGAACTAAGGTTTTCTAGCCACTGTTCAGCAAATAAAGCCAGTATGATCACCCTCTTTACTGTACTATATCCATTTACACTCCTTACACATACAAGAGATATGTCTTTATGAAGTTCTTCATCATTAACCCTCAAATGTAAAAATCTTGAATGGCCAGACCATGAGTCAGAATATATTAGAACATTGTAGCAAATGCACCTCCTGTCTTTAGGTAAAACCCTCGAACAATAAAAAAGTCCCTCTAAGCTCAACAAACCCCCAAGAAACAGTCTGGCAGGGATGGAGCAGCATGAGATTTGCCTGTTGTAGACTGAGTACCCTGACTGGAGGCAGAGGAGCAGCTGGTGACTGATTGCCCTGAGCTCTAGTCAGGCAGCAGCATCTGTAGGAAAATGGTTGATGTCCCTGTGAGGATGGGAGAGTCATGTATAACTCATAAGTATCAAAGTCTCCAGTTTAGAACGAATATTATTTTATCTGCATATTGATCTCTTGCAGATGGGAAACTTCTGTTGCTGAGGGTCAAAGGTGTGGCTTACATTCATTTGACAGGTCGTAGACCAATATTTACCTTAACATTACCCCACAGTAACACAAAGAACAATAAGACCAGGGATAAGACATTTGAAATGAAGTCTCTGGCTGTATGTAAATTGGCCTATAGATTTCCAGGTTCCTCTTGTATTCTTTATCTAGCAGCAGGGGCTTGTTTATTCCTTCAGTAGAAAGCAGGAGAAACCCGACTAAGAGATAGTGGGAATGGCACAGGTATGTGATAGAGACCATGTTTGACTCCAGTAAAGTAGTCTGGGCTGGATTTTTCAGTCCCTAAAAAACAGATAACTAACTGATGCCTGACCACAATGATAGAAAAGCACGCCCAGCACTCAGGCTCCTTTGAAAGTCCCAGCCTGAAATGAGCTCTGCCTCAGCTCGGTATGTATGACACAGTGACTAAGCCTGCCCCCTTTCTTCTTCCTGGCCACAGAGACACTCCTCTGGGAAGGGCCTAGCTCTGTGTTTAGAAGTTAGTTAGCTAAGTGGGATGCTCTCTTCAGTCATATTTATTGAATAAATGCTGTCTTAAATCCCTAGTGATATCAACTATACTAGTTCCTGCCAGCCAGTGTGATTGTAGGCATAGCTGGCAGCAGTACCTTGTCCCATCAAAGGCTAACTGAGGGAATAGGGGCTGTCTGTCCTGAGCACTGGTGTGGAGCAGGCGGCTATTTCCACACCTGCATTAGAGTGGTAAGGGTGGAGCTGCTCAACTAACATGACTGCTCTGCTTTCACAGAAGAGATGCAATTAATGTTTTTTAATGGAAATAAAATTCTATAGCAGCTGGTGATCCAAAATGTTGACCAAAAAAATGGACTCTAATGAACTGTGCAAGCCTCTTAATTTAGTTAGTTTACATAATTATATTTCTACCTCCTACTCAGCTCGATAATGGCACCAGTGACCTATCTTGAAAACCCATCTTTGTGCCTTAATGGAAAGATTAAAATTTTGCTGGCCAGCTATGTTAATAATAGTCATCTCATCAGTAGTACTACTTCATCTCTGTTTATTTTTAAAGAACTCTGTGTGTTATGTTATTGTCACTGTAATTGGGATCTACAGTTATAGCCAACTCTTCCAAGTGCTGGAGAGATGGGAAGGATTGTTTCTGTTCTGAGTGCTCTGGGCAGTTAGAAGTTTGTTTTCTTCCCTTTTTGTTCCTCAATGTTTGAGGAATCAGTGAGCAATCCCCTGTTGTTCTGTAAACAATACTATGGGAGCTGCTTAAGTTGACAAAATAATATCTTGAGGTCAGCCAACTGGTGAGCACAGCTCTTCTCATGCCACATGGTGACGTGCAGTCAATGTAAGGGCACTGATTCATACCAGCTGAGTATTTGGCCTTATAAATTTGAGAGATCTGTCTACCTGGGATCTCTCTTCTAGTGTTGGGCCTATGACCAACATCAATGCATAAGAACACACAATAGTTCTGAGAAGGGTAAGGTCACAAAATCATCCCTCTTGTTCAAGAAGAAAACCCCATTCTACTCTTGACCTTGGGCATGTGGTTGTTTGGGGGTTTTTATTTATTTATTTTTCCAGGCTGTTTCAAGATGAGTGATTAAAATATGAAATCTAAAAAGCACTTACAAACCTGCAGACCTAATGTGCTCTGCAGGGAGTGTTTATAATTGCATGTCGTCTCGAACCATTCTGCATATATTATTGTTCTTTTTGGCTTTACAAGCACCACTACCCATTCTGCTCAAGTAGCAGATGGTCAGCAGTGGTAAGCTCACAGACTGGGAGCAGACAGGCTGCAGTAACTCTATTTATTTAATTTATAAATTTAAGAGATTTTATTAGTTTTAATGTCGCAAGTCTTTGAAAAACTAGACATACAGTAGTTGAGCTTCAAAAAAAAACAAAAAAAAAGAAAATAACTTGTTGAGCATAAATCCTGGAAGAGTTTTTCTTTGGTGTTATTTTTCATTGTTATATCTGTTCATTCTGCAGTATTATTGGAGTTATACCACTCTTCGAGGTGTTTAAGAAGAGACTGGATGTGGCACTTAGTGCCATGGTCTGGTAACCAAGGCAGTGTTAGGTCAAAGATTGGACTTGATGATTTCAGAGGTGTTTTCCAACCTAGTTGATTCTGTGAAATATTCTGCTAATGATGAATCAGTAAGCCATAAATCCTTTGAAATCCCCTCCATGTTAATGATACCTTGTCAATGCCACTGAAGCTTTGGGTTGCTGCCCTTGTTTACCTGTTTTCCCTCTGTCATTCAGGGGTCATTCCAAGTAACTCCCTTTTGACTGCTTCAACAAGAGCTATGCTGAGGTTCTCACCAGGCATGGCTCACCATACAAAAGTGTCTGCCAAAAATTCTGTCAGCTTCCTTATTCAATATATCTGCAGTCAGCTGAGCGTTCATGTTCACAGTCACTGTCCATGAATTAGAGGTATCAGTAACACCCAGAAATCTCACCAAATTAAAACATGGTTTTGTGGGATACTGTGAAATACTCTGGGAAAGTAGTTGCTGCCATGGCACAGCTTTAGAGATCTAGTGGTGGAGTTCCTTGATAGCTTTCTTCACTGAAGTTTGGAACAAATCCATTGGTCACTACGGGATAGAAGTGATGCTGCAGTTCCTTGTGTGACCAAGGATTTCCATCAGCAGACACTTGAAATATTTTTTGAACCAGGAAGCTGGGGTATCAAATCCAACCTGCAAATGGAGGCCTTCCAGTTTCAAAAGGAAAAACCTTTTAAACAAGCTTTGGAACAGTCCAAGGTAGCTGCAGACAATGGCAAATCACTTCTCTGGGAAAAGAAATGTACAATGTCAAGGCATGAGGAGCAGACATGGCAACTTAAATGGATGGAGAAGAATATGAGTTTTTTCTATCCTTAATCAGCCTGGCCAGGAGATGTGCATGAGATGCTCACTTCTATACAAGTGGTCATTCCTCAGCTCTAAAGTGTGAACACCAGTGAGGCAGAACATCTCAGAGGCTCACCTTACTGGTGCAAAAGCCTGGAACCAGGCTTAGCAATGGTTCTGTGAACACTCTGAAACAAAGAAGTGACAAAGGAAGCCCCAAGTACAACAGATCATCAGAACTGTGCACAAATTTTAAAGTAAAATAAAAAGAAATATATATAGTCCTCATTAGTAAGTGCAGCCCTGGTGATATGAAGAGGCTTGTGTTGACTTATTCAATAGGTGGATTTAGCTTTGCGTTATGTGTGCTTGGATGCTAAAAAAAGGATCAGGTTTCTTCACAGAGTGCATAATTTTGCAAGTTTTATACTTATTTCAGGCTGATGATCTCCTGATTATACTGTGTCCTTTTGCTGCAAAGTTGTTGATCTTTGTGGAAAAAAAAAAAAAAAAAGACAGAAATGTAGAAAATGTAATGCTGTTATTTTGTGGTGACAGGAAAGATGCACCAGCATGCAGGTTTATTCTTATGTGACACATAATTACTCAGAAACTATTTTTAAAACCAGGCTGAAAGAAATCACAAGGATGGCATAGATAAGCTGTCATTTGACAAACCTGCTTGGGTTGCATGCAGGGAAAGTTTTGGGGAGTGTAGTGTAGGGACCGTGGCTGCAGCTACCAAGGCAGGAGGAGAGAGGGGAGCAGAGCAGCCCCTGCCCAGCCTGCTCAGCTCACATTAATGACTACATCAGCCTGCCTGTAATGTCCACTGCTTCCCCTCTGTAGCATGCAGTGTGCTCACAACCCCAGGAAAATTCTGGCTGAGGGAAAGCTTCCTGGCTGCTCTGCAGGCCTGTCTCATTTTTATTTGCTGCAGGTAGCTGGCCCTATAGGCATTTAAAATCTCTGTAATGCAAGACATTCTTCTACTTATAAACCTTCCATCACTAATGTTCTTAGACCATTGTGGCGACAGCAATGCTGTTCCCACTGTATCTTTAGTGTTTGCAGAGCTTTGTGCCAACAGGAAGTTTAGACTAATGGCCTTTTAAAAACCAGTCACAGAATTGTCTCTGTGTTTGTCTTCATTCTGGGCTTTCCAGACATTCCATGCAGTGATCCTGTTCCACTGTTGCACTGAACTGACAATACTCTCCAGAAGTGCAGACAGCAAGGCTGGGACGAGCCTTTCTCATATACTGACTCCTGATACATTGTCCTCCAGAGGAGAGAGTGCACAAGGCCACTTGTTTGTGCCAGTTGCCTCAGCTGGATGAGCTGGTGCCACTGTTTCCTTAGCTGTCTGTGTGTGTGGAGCATGAGGCCACACAAATGAGGTTCTGACTCTGCTTCTATGTGAGCACAACTGGTCCATATATGCATGACATTATCCCTCCACCGAAGTCCCCTGCACCCAGACTCCTTTGTTTTATCCTCTACTATGCCCAGCTCTCTGAGAAGTGAAACAGGATTTTCTTTTATGCTTAAGAAACACTTTTTAGCTATTCATCTGAATCAAGTATGCAGTACACTGTGTTCTTCATTTCCTACACAAACCCTTGATGTGCAGCTCCAGGCATATAGGATTCAAAAGGATCTACTTTATTTCTCATGCTCTCACATATCGCCTCACCAAATGACCACCGCAGATGAACATTCAGGGATATGTCTGCTCTGGGTGAGAGTGAAGAGCTGTAGCTCCCAGAGACACCTCTCGCATTGAAAAGGATCCCATTTTACTGAGGCTCTCAGTGATGGCCAGAATATCAGAAGGGTTACCTTTCAAGCATATGTGCAGGTCTCCCATGTTCAGTCAACCATGATAAGGTATCATCTTGGAGATCATCTGGCAGCAAGCAAGCTGAACAAATACGTTTTTACATAAGGCACAAAACCTGTGATGTAACTAGGAAACTGAATTATTGTTTCTATCCCTGAAGGTTGACTATTATTTAAAATTCCAAGTTACTGAGTTTTATACGTTTTGCAATACAATTTATTCACTTATTCTCCTTCTAAATTTTCAAATACGGGTATCAGAACATGATGAAGGGTACTATGGAAACAGACTGGTTCAATTTAAAGAACAAGCAACTAATTCTTATAGAGCTGTGCTTCTATAATTATGTATATATAGTTTTGGAGACTCACAAGCAAACTTGCTGAAAAACATTCAGTTAATGTGAATTACTTTAATTTATCACTGGTATTAGAACAGTCCCTAGAAACTTTGAATGATAGGGGATAACTTACTGTGCAATGCAGTGTCCTACAGAAAATAGCAAGAGAATCCCCATCCAAAATAGCTTGTGGTCTATATAGTCAAGACTCAAAGAAAAATCACTTTCAAGTATGGTGCTGAGATGGAAAAATAAAGATCCTTGGCCAGAGACATTAAGAAAATCTGAGGAAGAACTTGCAAATGAGCTAAAGAAATCTGAGAAATTTTCTATTGGAACTGCTTTGAACTGGAAAATCTGGGGGGGGAGGGTTGTATGCATTTTTTATCCTCATAGCAAGGATATGCTTTTCACATTTTTTCTATTAATTAAAAATGAAAAAAAGTGGACATAATTAGTTTTTCAGATAAAATATTACAGATTTCAGACAACCATCTTGGAAAATATACAAAAGAAATTATAAACACTTGTTTCATGTCATGGACATTTTCTAACGAAAAATTACTATTCTTCAATTATCTCTGGTGGTGAGGCTTTAGCATTTCAGTAATCACCAGAGCATCTGTGTGTTCCTTGCAAAGTAGCCACAATTGCTTCAACAACAGCCTCCATCCAAAAGCAAGAACAACTCAAACTCACCTCCTGTCCCATATGTGTAATCTATGGAATGACAGTGAATATTTGTTGAGTTACTTCTGTGCAGTCAAGGAGAAGTAACATGTCTGAAGATTCTATTTATTTTGCAATCTAGGTTGAACATATGATTGTGGAAAATGCAATCCCTAGAGGAGAGGAAAGAATCCCACCTTTACCTTATAACTAGCAACTAATGAGTACAGTGGCCTAGCGGAAAAAAAAAAAACCACTGTGCCAAGCTCTTCTGCCAGTAAAGTTTCTGGCAGAGAAACATTTCCCCGAGAGAAGAGAATGTGAATTAAAAAAAAAAAAAAAAATTTGTATCTCTTTTTCTCCTTCTTAAAGTTAGAACACCTTGCAGACTGCAGTAACCCAGTTTCTCAACATGCAGATGGGCCAGTCTGGGATGAGCAGGAAGGGCTGCTGCAGCAGTGCCATGCATTTCCCAAGGCTCTGCACCTCGAGGATGGGGCAATGAGCACCACGATGGCTTTGTGCTGTGCATCTGAGCTGCTGCTGAAGGGATTCCTGCACAACGTGGCTCAATGGCCTCTTGGCACAAGAAGAATGGCACAACAGGGGCCATAACACAACTGAGAATTGGGCCAACAGTGTCCTGGAGCACATTCAGACAGGACCTGCCTGTATTTATGCTTATATACAGCTGTTTCTTGTAGCTCTGGGAGTTATAAAATGTGCTCTGCTTTTGCTGTCAAAGGTCCTAATTTAAACCCATATTCTTAGGAACTGGAGAGGCTGTAAAAAAACCAAAAAGCAAACAACAAAACCCAAACAAAAATACTGCAAAAGAACAACCAAAAAAGCAGGCTAAGAGAAAGTCATTTATGTCCATATGCCTCTCTCATCAAGTTAATAACTCATTCTGTAGTTCAAAATGACACAGCACCTTGGAGGTCATAGCAAATAAAGATTTAAATGACTAGCTACAAGATAGAGGGCTGCACCTTGTAATGCAATTGTTCACCTTTAATAGACCCTAGAAGAACATTTCTTTGGACTTGTAGGACTTTTCTGCATTCTCAAAGAGGCAGTGCCTCTATTTAAAAATTTTGCAAAAAAAGAGAGGGTCTATTCTTCTCTAAGAAATGTATTTTGCATGCAGAAAATTATCAAGTGATCTTGTTCTTTTAATCAATTTATGTTTGCTGTAAAAATTCGTCCTAGCCTGCCTTCAAGCTAGCCATCTAGGTACTGGTGACACAGTAAAATGCCAACACAGAGTCAGGAGGGCAAAAACTCCAGCTGATATAAATTCCCATGCTGCTAACACACTTGGGGGTCAGCTTGTCTGCAGAAAAAGGTGAAGGTTTAAACAAAATGGAACCTTTTTCCTCAAGACTGCCTAAAACCCCAGTTGCATGTGTATCCTGACAGGACTGAGCAGTTCTGTTTTCTTCCTTGGTGCTATTGCTTGTGAGATCAGTGCCTTCTGTAAGGTAGAATAGCAGCACAAGGCTCTTCAGGGGAAACCAGTCTGTCCCTCTATGCTTACACAGCATCTGATTTTGGGCTTCCACTACTGACACCTTCTCAAAGCTATGGACACAATGTTTTTTCAACCACCTCACTGGCTGGAGATGTGCTTCTTAGCTTTTATGCATTTCAAAGTAGCTTAGTGAAGGATTCTTTTTTATTTTATTACTTTCAGCAGAATTGGGCAGCTCTCCTGTTGACTTTTACCTCCATTCTGAGATGCATGGCACAGGAATCTAAGAACATCATTTCCACTTTTGGGCCCAGGTTCTTAAAAGTTCATCAGTACCTGATCAAGTGGATGGAATTGTGAGACAAATGTGGAATCTCTTTTGACAGCATGTTAAGCCTCATAAATAAAGTTGAAAGCTGGAGAGGAAACTCATCCTTAGTAGAATTGTTGTGTTTCTTCATGTTCAGAAAGATTGCAATACTATTGTTAATGCCTATTTAACTTAAAATGTTTAATGGTAAAACCAGTTTGGACCAAAGAAGGTGCTGATAAAGTAAAGATTCATATACTGGATATCTCAAGTTGGGTCTCGAGAAGTAAGAACTGCTAAAGCCATTCTGAGCTTAGAAACAGAAACCAAAGCTACCTTTGGTGCCTCTGTTATTTTGATCAGCCACAAGCTGTGACGAGCAAACAAAACCACCAGTTACTTTGAATATGAAAGGACAGGGGACATAATTTCAGTAGTTTAGAGCAGCTTATCCAAGTCAGCTTTAAATATCTTAGAAACTGCTGTAACTTAGGTATTTATGTTTTCATTGCTTACCTCAATTAACACCGTGATTGGCCGTAGAAGGCACCACAGCTGGCACAGCTTTGAGGAACATATGTTAAGAAAACATCAGTTTGCCTGGAAGCTGATTTTAATGGGGTAGTTTTGTGGCTGATGGCAAAATGGGAAAAAGATTCAGAGCTTTCTTCTCTGGACTATTTTTTGAATTGCAAACGAAATTTCCTTCTCATGCTTTTCTGAAAGGTAGATAGAAACCTCTGATACTGCAGAGGAAAATGCAATTTAATAAGATTACTTAATGTTCTTTGTTAAAGTAAGGGAAAGCTTCTAGCTTTTCTATTGTTTGTCAGGGCTGTAAGGAAAGACTTAAAAGATGTGAGAGGAAAACCAAAAAGACCAGACAACTGTATAGGTAATCTGTCTACGTAAAAGTAAAGAGAAGTGTTCATTTATTCTCAGTAAAAGGGTGACAACGAAAGCCTTAGATGTGATAGACTAGAGACACTTCAGTAAAATATTTGGAGAAAACATTGTCATTTATACAGAGAAGAGAGAAACTGCAATGTCATTTATCAGCAATTTGTGAAATAGGTGGATCTTCTTTATCTGCTGTAGCCTAACCCATGATCAGGTACTTTGTCTTTCTGAGAAAGAGTAGGTTGAATCTGTAGTGTCAGAGAAGCAGAGGGGAAGGTACCAGGCCTTACTAGTAGGTGTGTTTCTGACTCAGGGATGTGGAAGACAACTGACTTTTTTGGGTCTTTCTACTTTTTTTTTTCCTTCTCTTCCCTGCCTGTGCTCTACACACACACCCCCCGCCTTTTTTTTTTTTTTTCGCCAATCAATCACTAGTTAGCACAAAGTACTTGTGCTGCAATAGGTGCCAGGTCTGGGGAATTAGTTGTTACAAAAATTTGTGTCTACTACTTTTAATTCCAGGGTTTACTATTTAGCCATGTAGCAAACCCTCGTTCAGCTTGGAGAACGATTCAAAAAGTACCTTTGTGAACAAAAGTGATTCAACGATACAAATTGTTTCCAAATACATTAGGAGATTTGGAGATTACCATTAATTATGAAAAATGAACAGAATACATTTGCACAGGAAGAGAGGGAATACTGTACTGCTGTGCTTCATTTAGTTTCTAGAAGGATCTTGGGTGTTGGGAGGTGTTTGCTGAGCCTACTGGCAGTGAAAACAGAGATAGACAGTGACTGATTTAATTAAATGATAAAAATCTATCACCACCATACCAAAAAATGTGCTTGAGGTAAACAGCACACAGAGAAAGAGGCACATGAATAGCTGTCATTTCTGTCTCTGACAGGTGCCCCTGGACTTGCTCTGGGACTGAAGTAAAACACTACTGAGGGGTGGCATGAAGAGGGAAAGTAATTTATTCTTCTTAAACGAATGAATTGCCAAAATTCCAAAAGCCAAATATGTGATTTCTACACAATTCCTTAGCCTGCATCAAAAGACCTAAGGTAACCTCCAGTTTGCAGAGCTACCTTTGAAGAATTTTTTGTATGTGAAAATTGGCCCTTACAGGAACAATGAATTGAGGGAACTCACCAACATGGAGCTGCAAAGACGACTCTTCTGACACAGTATCGAGTCCATAGGCTGCTCTGTATTCTCACTTGGTTCAGAGTTACTAATATGGTTTTATTTTCAGACAGAAGAAAGAAAAATCATCCTCTCAAATCTAGGGAAAGCCAAAGATTGTAGTTAGGCAAAATAAAACACTGAAAATTTCTTTGTCCAAACTTCAGACAAGCATGAAAACTGAGGGATTTCTAAAGGTGATGAGTCTAAATGAGCAAGCCTTCACTAATCTGTAAAATGTCTCTAATCCCAGTACAATATGAGGTGGTGGGTAGAGACTGAGTTACTCCATTGCTGATGTGAGGATCTCATGCTCAGACAATGGGGTCCATTTACCATCAAATAGGGAAAAAAAAATTAAAAGCTAGTAAAGCAGCAGAACTCAATATCTCATAAAGGTGGTCAATTAGATGAACCTATTTAATGATTTGGATGAAAACTGACATTTGCCAGTTTTTTGTCTGTAATCTGATATTATCTCTTTAAAATATTTTTGTTGAAGGTCAGTGTTCCAGTTAACTTCAGCTGTTTAATTTCTCCTCCTGAATGACTTTGACAGTGCACTTTTTTTTTCTTTTAGAAATAGAATAACTTGTCCTCTGAAGAAAAGAAAAATTATAATTACTGCAGTAAAATTATTTTAAATTATTTTAAAAGTGTGTCCTGACAAGAGACTATGGGGTTTATCAATAGGTCTCTAAGAGCCTAATCCCCTTCCATCCCACTGCTTTTAGAGCTTTCTTTTTAATGTAACCTTAGATTGATTTGGTATGCATATTATATACACACACTATATATAGTATATATACTATATATCTTTTGGCATTAGTTTTCCAAAGATGGTACTCTTAGCATGCTTGTGGGATTTTATTTTAGCTGAAAAGTGGTTAAGAAAGGCTGAACTGCAAAGAAATTAACAGTAGAGTAAAGCAGTGGGAGGTTTTACACCAGCTGAAGTGAGAGTTGACCCTTTGGGAGAACTCAGGAGAGCCAAAGAGATGTCTTTTCATTCAGCTGTTTGTGGAGAAACAGCAGTGATGAGCTCCAGCTGTCTCTCTCACTAGAGGCAATTACAGGTGTACTTCCCCACACTTGACAACTCATTTTCTAGGTCTGTAAAGCTAGGATAGCATGTAGTTCATTATCTCCCAGTGGTGGTGTATATACAATTTTTTAGGTTTTAATGAAAGCTAACCATAAAGCCTTAATACATTCTGAACTTCTCCAGTGCAAGGAAACAGGAATTGGTTCTGACAGCTCTCATAGCTGCTGTATTTTAATATGCTGGGATAAACATGGCTGTAGCCTATATGAGCACTAAGGGGGAGAGGGATGGGGGTGGAAAAGTTGGTACCTAAGTGAGAAAGTATAGGATATGTCTTTATAAGTTTATTACAGTCATTCATAGAGGAACCTGTTGGGATTGGTGTTTTGTTGTGCCAGACATGGTATGCAAAGAATATCAAGAAGAAGGGATGTTTTGATGAGAAGTGATCCTCCTGTCTAAGTCAGAGTGGCAAGAGAGAGAGAGGAGACAAAAGGAGAATTCCCTTGGTACATGCTATTCAGTCTTCCCTTTTTCCCCCCCTTTTATTAAGTCTCCTTCTCCCTGTCACATAGTGTTTTCCCCCAAAGAGTAGCAAAAATATGACATACTCAGACACTCATCCTCTTCCTTGAAATGATGTGATATTATTATTCACAATATATGGGAAAAAATCTGAAGGGTGTTATTTTTTTATTTTCTTTTATGTCCCCAACTTGTTTCTTTCTGCAATTCAGAAAAAAATGAAACAAAATAATAATTTTAGAATACCTTTGTAGAAAGTTCATCTCATCCCAGAAGAAGACCTGGAAAAAGGGACATGTAGGAAGAGAGTAAAGAAGTAGACTGAAAACTAGAATAAAGAAAAGAAACAGTTGGGACCCTCTGAAAAATTCCCTCAGAAAGTTATCACTGGATTACAAAAAATTATTCAATTCAATTTAATAAGGATTTTAAAGCTTCTTTTCTGGTCTTGAAGATACAGCAGAGGAATCTTCCTGTCCTGAGCTCTTGGCTACCTCTTCTGTTTGCATCTTTTTCTGTGTCGTTTCTCTGCAGCAACTACCCCCTCTCACCCCCTCCCTCCACCCTGGCTTCTGTACTGACCAGAGACATTGATCTGTGTGGTGTGTGGAGCTTATTCTCTGTCTTTCAAAGAAATCTAGTTCTTTTGCAAGGAGAGATGTAACTCCTTAACAGGGCATTTCCGTCACATAAACGAGAAAGCATGTGTTATTTCTACACCCATAGAAGTGCCCCCAGCCTTCCATAGGCCTGATTTCATATTGGAACTTCTCCAGATATGTGAGGAACAGCAGCTTGCCAGACATTTAGGGAGGTTATTTTCCTGTGTGCAGATCTTACTGTGTTACGTGCTGTGATACCTGACAGTTCACACAGTGACTGCCTGAATATCCTTAAAATTTTGTTTTATCTATAGCTGAGAACTTGATTGTATTGATTTTCAGCTTTGCAACTTGTCGGAAGGTCTGGGTATACCTGTTAAAGTGAGATGGTTCAGGCTCTGGTGTTCAGAGCTGGGCATGAAAGGCAGCGAGCAAGTGCTCAGTGATGTGTTCCTGCCTGGCCAGCAGGTGGTAACCAGCAACTGCGATTCCCAGAGGAGACGCTGCTGTCTGGAAGGGATACAATATGAGGCATTGATATTCAGTGGGAAGGAGGAGCATGGAAATCAGTAATACTGAAAGGAAGAGCTAGAAATAGCCAGCAGTAAATTAGACATGATTCTGTAGGATGATATGTTGGGGAAAAAAGCCCAGTAGGATTTTATGCTTCAAATGTAGGCTTCTCAACACACAGCTGTGACATACTTATTCTTCTTTCTTTAGCTCTAGGGGTGGCAGTACCTAGAATAATTCACAATGTTCTGACAATGGAATATACATACACCCCCAAAGGAAAAAAACAGACAGCCCTAAAGAGATCAGGCATGAAGAAGCGTATTGCTAAGACACTCTGCAAATAAAGGACCAACAGAAGTGCATGCATTTGTAGTAGAATTACATGTGGCCAGAAAAAGGCTAAGGGATTAAAACCTAATTTTATGTCAGAAAGATGTGAACATGCTAAATAAGGAAGTGTATGGATGTATAGGAAAAATGAGTAGAATAGAGTCCTTAGTCAAACTGAACATCAGGCAAGATATTCTAAAAGTGAGAAGTCAGCAGTGCCTCAGTAGAATTATTAGAAGTCTCCAACACATTTAAATGTTGGAAAAACCTTTAAGGTAAAGAAATACAAAGATGAACAAGCTACCAGAAACACAGGCAAAGAGGAAACAAGGATATGATGTCCAGTTCCTTTTTTGCCTTTACCTGGGAAAGCAGTAAGATGCAGTGATGCTTTGTTTTTTAAACAGATTCTGAGAGTGTTATGTCATGAAGCAGTACTGTAGCCAAGACATCTGTGTCTGAGTCCACAAACACCTGTGCTTGACTTCTGAAATTTGCCAAGTAACCTAATTTTCTCCTAAACCATCAGTCTTGATAGCTGAGCCTTAATACTCCAGGAGCTACCACTAAAGAACTCTGAGAGCTTCTTTACACAGACATAGTTGTCCCCTCCTATGAATGTTTATATTTCCAAGTTAAAGAAGATGCCTATTATGCAAGAATTCAAGCAACAAAACAGTGACAGAATCATAGAATAATTCAGATTGAATAGGATTTCAGAAGGGCATTTTGTCTGATTTCTTGTTCAAGCCTGGGTGAGCACTAAATTCAAACCATACCAAGTTTGATTACAAATGCTTAAGAATAAAGTATCCGGACTACCAAGTACAAGTACAATTGAGCAATAGGTCTTTCTAAAAGACACTGAGAAATCTGATCTTAATAAAAACTTGCTCCTAAACTTGACCTTAAGTAGAAGAGAAAGCATTTCTGGAAACTGCTAGCACTCACTTCCACTTCTGCTGAAAGTGCATCTTTTCCTAAGCCTGCACTCTTAGATATCATGGCCAGATAAGAAGTCACTTGTGCTCAGACAATTCTTTCTTTCCTGAGGTGGCAGAAGTTTGACCCCAGTTAAACATGGCAAGGACTGTCCCTAATCCCTTAGCAACCACAGTTCAAGTTGTTATGCAGTTTACTAAACTGAGAGTTTGTAGAAACAGAATTCAGGGAACTTGTGGTTTGCCTGGTGCCTCTGCACCAACAACTTGCACTTCATTATGTTCCCAGTCTAATGCTTTAAGGCCTCCTTCTTGTCCCCAGCTGCACTCTTCTTGCTTTTTGTATTGTTTGTCTTTTCTGTACTGGTTTTCCTTCACTTTTCTTCTTGTTTTCTTACCCCTTCGTGTCCCTACAGGCGTAGTGTTGCAGCCGCTAGCAGAGCCTAATCTAAGGCTCCCATGGTACGGTGAACTGGTTAATTCTCCTAGACATTTCCCTATGGCAACTATCCATAAAAATTTGTTTGGCTGAGGGCTATTCATGTCATATAATAAAGAACCGCAACAGGAAATCTTATTTAAGGTAAGAAGGCTGTGCACTTTCCATAGAACAAGCATGATGCTAAAATCATTTTGACTATCACAGATTTTCAGTTTTTCTCTGATATTATTTGTCCTTATTTGAACAGAAATAATTTCTCCTATTCTTCAACCCATGAAGTAAAGTAGTCTGTTTAAAGGAACTTTTATTCCTTTTGAATGATGCTCAAAAGCAATATTTCTCTCCTTCTCACATTAGGCCCATCCAGAAAACAGCTTGGACAATACCTTTGAGCCAGCTGGCTCAGGGAGAGATTGCAGAGCAAGAGCTTGCGTTAATAGTGTGAAAGGATCTCAGAAAACTTGCACAATAAGGAAATTTAGTGTTAATAAGTTTGCAAGGCCAGTGAAATAAACCTCTATTTATAACTGATCAAGCAGCAGGAAAACTATTCTCAATTTCCCTGCACAGGAATTTTTGCCTTTTCTTTGTTTTGTTTCTCCTTGGAATACTCAATAGTTCCCAGCGGTGTTGTCTGCAGAAATTCAAGGCCACTATGTTGTTACTTATTAACATAACCTCCCCACCTGCCACATATCTCAGGGATCCATCTAGGCATTTTTTATAGCTATTGAAAATAAATATTTCCAAGGTATAATGTAGCCCATTCTATATAGAGACTTTTGACAGCTGCTCTTATGGGACAGTCTTTGCTCAGGAAGAGGCATCTTATCTCAGAAGCACCATCCACCTTATGTGTATGTACCTACTTGGAATCCTACCCTGGGCAACCTAAAGTTGCTAATTTAATTCAGTCTTAGCATAAGAAAAAGTAGGTAATTTTTTTTAATATAATTTCTGTTTCACTCCTTGATTCACATAATGGATGCCAATATCATGTCATATTGAACTTTATGCTTGTCAGTGCATATCAGATATTCATGAAGAACTGCTTGGTATTTGCAGTTCAGGAATCATGGCATTGGATAGATTGTTCCTTTCAGTTTCTATTTGGCAAAAATTAGCTTTTAAGTTGAAATATCATAGGAAAAAATGCTACAGTGTTTTTTACATTATTAATTCATCTTCTATGTAAGATAATACACATTTATATATGGAAATATATATATATATATATGGAAGGATCACAGGTATTTTTCAGTTGGGTAAGAGGGATAAAAATGTAAACCAGTTTCTTTTCTGTTTGTCAGACAATAATCTTGAAACAAATCTGATATCATAGGAAGTACAGTTGTCCTTCAAACACATTATAGTAACCTCTCAATCTTAGATTTTTATGGAGAATCAGACCAGAAAGTCAGGATCTAGTGATTCTACTCCTTCTAGTCTATACATAAAATATATTCCAGCTTACAGTTAAGGATTTTGTAGTCAGGTAATTATTGGGAACTCTTTGGGTCAGTTTGTTTTTATTAAAACACTGTCCTCTGCCCACCTACAGAGTCTTTTAGCTTTTGCAATTGTACTGAAAGGCTTGAAAATATAAGGCACAATGAAAATCAGCTGCCTGAGCTTGAAGATGTGCAGCAGGTTTCCCAGGCAAGACAACTGGTGCAGTAGGCTTTTCCAGAGTTCTGCTATTAGTGCAGTACAAAAAGAGAAGGGCCATCTGTGGCGTGACATTGGAAAAACAGGTGGAAAGAATTGAACAGGCCAGTCATGCTATGAAAGTGGAAATGAAACCTGAAATGGGCAAGACCATTTGGGATTGGCAGCTGAGCCCAGCTGAGGTTGAGCATTCTGGACTGGTAAGGTACTGATTTCTCTCCATTGTGGTTGGAGGTAGCCAGGTCAGCCTTGCTGGAGTTTTGAATTATGCTGTTCATCCTAGAAGAGTAGAAGTTATATAAATGTCCCTTTTTCAGAGGTAAATAGGCTCAATCTGTCCATTAATGCAAACCTGTAGAGCTATTGGAGGAATATCTCTTTTCTCCAGTTAAAGTTTCTGGTACTCTTGAGCAAACTGAGCTTGGAAAACTCTGACGAACAGCTATACAAAGGTAATAAGAAGGCCCTCCCATCTCATCCCCCTCCTTCATGCACTAGTTGGATTGACTGGAAGTAGAAGGTACTTGGAGGAATTCAGGCCTATATCTTGTTATGTATGGCCCTACTATTTTAAGGCTTTTCCTTAAAATCAGCCATTTCATTCCCATTAGCACGTTCTGCTAGATCGTTACTGAGGCAGCAGCTACATGACCAGTGTGAAGATGTAAGAATTTTTTGAACTGAATACATTTATCCAATATATAATGGATTTGATAAGTGTAGCCTTTTCCTCTTTGAATTGAATGTAATGTCCATCTGATCAGCAGATCACTGTCTAATTGAATTGAGTTCTTATTTTAATGCCTATCATACAGCACACATACACATAATTTTCTCATTATTAAAATTTACTTGGCAATTTTTGTTAACATATTTTTTCATTTCCTTTGGTGTCAATATGAAGAAGTAAATGTCTATACATAGCTTGTCTAACCAGGACGTCTATTAGAAGGTACTGAAGATTTTCCAGAGAAAACAGATAGCAAAAAAGTAATACAATGTTATAACATGTCTTGTTTCTAATCCTATTCTCATGGATCTTGAAAAATATTGACCTCCTAAAATATTGAACCTATATGTTAGGTATGTGTGCATATATATATAAAATATATATATTTATGTACATTGTCCTTGATTCATTATATTTTGATTGCTTTAATGACATCTTGGCCAAGAATTCAGCATGAAGTTTAGTGAAAGCAAAAGCATCCTTTTCAGATTAAACTGGTATCAGTTTTAACTTCCCTGAAATAGCTGTAATTATTAAACACTCTAACAATAATATAAGTCTACCAGTACTCCAGAATATCTTTATCAGAGCATTGCCATGTTTGTCCAAGCTGATGGATATTTAGAAAAGGATAAAGAAATAACTAAAATGGTGATATTACATGTTATATAACTGCTCACCCACACATTATCCTGCTCTCAAAAGCAAAGCTCTGTCTCTTTTTTTCATGCTTGGTGTTTCATTTAGAACTAACTTTCTGAAAATGCTTCCATCCACAATTTCAGGATGTGCTGTCTACTGATAATCATGCAGGTGGCATTAATTTTCTGCCATGTTTTCTGGAGAACCAGTGGAGATGGAGTGCACACATAGCAGAGGTATAATTATGCTTCCCTTGGACAAGTATTCCCCAAGAACAGGTCACCTGGCACAGTGAGCCTGGCAGTGCCTGCTCCATTGTATCCACTAGAACAAGCCTCCATTTTGCTGTGAATTGAGTAACCAACGCTTAGTACAATATCCTGTATCTCTACAGGTTCCTTCCAGTCTGTAATGTTCTCTGGAGGTGCCATCTCCTGCTTATGACCCCTTATATAAGTAATTTATCTCTTTTGAGCATGGAGCAGTGTGATTTCACTAACTGCTGGGTGAGGCAGGTGTAAGATTTCTCATTAATCCATGTTTCCATCATTAAGCAGAAAGTTGCAAGTTTGTTAGTTCTGTCTTAGCATAAGAGATTTTTTGTGTCCCTTTGTGTCCACAGGTGTTGACTGGAAGGTGAGGGATGTTGTTTGGTTTTAGTTTAATCTAGAAGGCCACATTAGTCAGTACCTCTTGCACTGTGATGGGTCAATAGTTGTCACTCAAGAGTCTCATATCATCTATAGCTACATCCAGCAAGGCACTACAGGACTCTTAGGAAAAAAGAGATCAAGGTGGAGTTGTATTTTGCTACTATGAAATATCAAAGTGCATCTGTGTTTTGGAATGCACAAATCTCATCTTCAGCTGGATTTCTCTGTTACATTTGCACTTGGGCAATATGGCTTTGGTGAAGCATTTACAAGCAATATTTTGTAACATCACTTAAACCTTTTCTCATCTGTGCCATACTAGAAGGTTATCCATTTCACATTCTGGAACCTTAGACACACTTCAGGCATAAATTACAGTGCAGTCCACAATAACTGTAAAACTAGGTGCCATTTCTTCTCCAGTTCAGAGCTTCTAGATTCTTCCTTGGCAAGAAATGTCTACATTGGACTGTTTTTCTTCAGTGATTCTGGTCTAGCTGGTAATGTATCAGGACTGTCTTGTCTCTCCTCAGTTTCCCACTGTATTTCACGAGCAGCAGTGACTGAAAATCTGGTGGAAGAAAGAATAAGCCTTTGACAAACTCAAGGACCAAATTCCCAAAGCAAAGTGCAAGGCACACAGAGCTACTGTATTTTTATGACCTAGATTTCTTCATTTTTGGTTTGCCATGTTACAACATTCATTTCATCCCCCTGGTTTACCAGCACATTACGGTACTGCCTCTGTTGCCTCTTCACTCTGCCAGGCTTTTGTGATGTTGCCCTCTGCTCAGTCTTGTTTTCTGTCTAGAAAGACACAAACTCCATATAGATTGGACTGAAATGTGCATGATCAAACTAAAGTATTTGAATATAATGCTGAAGAAATACACAATTTTTCATAATGAACGCCACCTTTTTTTCATTTTGCTTAGTCCTTAAAATTAACTGGCTTAGCTAGTCACATTGCCATTTTCCAGCATAGTGTAGCAAATCCTGAATCACTGAATTTAAATGTGACCACAAAACTGATTTAATGGACATCCTGCAGTGTTGAAATATTTGTCAAACTTTTCTGTGTACCAGCTCAAATGACCTTTTCAGAATTCCCTGACCTGTGTGTGTGAGCAAACACAGTGCATCTGCCCCAAGCATATGTTTTTCAGGCAAACAGACCCATTGTTAGGATAATCTTCTCACTGCTCAGATATTTGATTTATTACACAGATTTCAATTCAAGGAGTTAGAACTACAATCTGCTCTCACCTTCTAAACCTCAAACTACTACTTTGCTCCTGGTTTATATTAGCAGAGAATGTAGACTTGTTCCTAGAAGAGAGACCACATTATTGAAGTTCTCCATTTGTGCAAGATTTGAGGCACAAATAATTTGGGATTAAATGAAAGAGGTTTCCTAGATGGGCCATTGTTTTTAGTGGTCGGTTTCGTCTTTACTTAGCAATCTCATTACAAAGTAAATGAGAGCAATCTGATGGTCAAAACCAGACTCTTTAAATGCTAAAACTTGTCAGATTATAATTTTTTTTTTACAATGATGCACAATATTCATGCCTTACACTTAATGATATGTGGGCAAATATATCTATAAAAAAGCATAGATTTCACCAATTTTTAAAAAATACTGAAGTATCACAGAAAGTACCCACTTCCAAAGAAATACAGTTTACATAATGAGTCTTCAAAAAGCTTTTTTGGAATTTTTCCAGAAGGGCAAAAGTACATATTTAATGACACAATAAGAAAGTGAGAGAAGAATGCATTAAAAAAATTAAATTCCCCTTTTCTCCTGTACCTTTCTTCACCTACAAGTCATCAACCTGTCTTCTCAGGAAATATCTGAAAGCACTATGCAGTCAAACTGCTGAGCTGCATATAAAACTCAGTAAATAGATCTTGATAGTCTCCACTCATGTTTTATAGAATATGTAACATGAATTCTTAGAAAATCTTTCGTTAGTTGAACAGAGAAAAAATTGTAAATAATTTTTGCAATGCTAAAGGCCAATTAAAATATTCATAAATTGCTTTGTATTTATGGCACAAGAAATCTATTAATGTCCTTCATAATTCTTCTCCTTCACTCTGTCTTGGTTTTTATCTAATTTAAATCTAAATGTAACAACATAACATTTACATATCTTTTCTTCAAACATAAGTATGTATAAACATTGTCCTTGATCATGTTTTAGGAAGGATTTCTCAGTCTCTGGGGTATGATTACACTCTGTTGTGTATGTCAGTTAAATTTGTCAGATCTTGAGAACAATGGCAACATCCCTATTCATGTCTCATTGCAAGTCCTGGGTGGAAATAAGCAGTTTCTGCAGCTTAGCTCCCAGGAATCCGAGATCTGCCCTGCCATGGCTAAGTTGTTACAGTGAAGTCTTATGTTATCACTTCAGCAGCAGTGACTGCACCCCATTGCAGGCACAGTTGCTGTCTGTTCTGGAGCTCTGCTTTGGGCACTAACCACTGCAGGATCCTGATGATGAAAGCAGAACAAAGAAACAGCCCCTCCAAAGAGCATTGCAGAGCACGTGCTCCCAACTCAGCTCCTCAGGGGTGCATTTCCAGGCAGCTCTGTCTCTCCCTTGGCAGCAGACAGAGCCCACAGCGATGAGCTTCCCCACTAGCACTGCCCTGTGCAACACCTCCCTCTGGAAACCAACCAGACCTCCTCCACCTACAATTTGCTTTCCCTCTTTCCTTTTGGTCAAGGTCAAACACAATAACTCAAGGAGTACAGGATATGTTGTTGACTTTCTTCTTACTTAGCTAATGGCAACCATTTAACTAGAAGGCCTCTGACGTAGGTCAGAAGAGCAATGGTTATAATCTCATACTTTTTAAAGTCCATTTCCAATGAAGGGTTTACAAAAGCCTCCATCTTTCCAACAAACTTCCTGCCCCCAGGCTTCTAAAAATGCTGTCAGTCTGCCAATAAATACAGTTCTCTCTGCATTTTCATTATTCTCTGCTGTTATTTTTAAGACTTTTAAAGAGCTCAAACCTTCAGTGGAAGTGCTTCTTTGTATTTAATTTTTTTGTGTGTTTTGTTTTAGTTGAAAAACTAAACAGCTTTAGGGCAGATGTCTTCAATATCTTGCAGTTAAAAATGTAATTTCTAATAAATAACTTGTGCTATTTTTCCCACGACTTCTCTTAGTTACTGCAGAAATCACATATTGCACCTAAAGAAAAGGTTAACTGCCCAAGACATGCCACCTATTTACCTATGACTCATGGTAATCCTGAGGCTTCACTATGAAAGTGTTTCTGCTACAGATCCCAAATGGAATTTATTTTGTCCAGGATCTGAGAGTATGTCTGGGCAATGGGTATACTGTTGTGTTTTTGTTTGTTTGTTTGTTTTGTTTTGTTTTTAAACAGTTAATAATTTTCATGTCATGTGTGGTTTTTAGTTCAAACTGGGATTGGAAATAGAACTACTGTGCTGCACAGAATGTCATTTCAATCTTGCAGTTTTAGGATATAACAGGTTAGCACTTGGAGCAGGCACCATGAGGTATGCTACTGTCGGACTGGGCATACCTAGGCCTGCAGAGCTGTGATCTGCTGGAACAGGCCACATGGGGTGGGAAGCCTCCTACTGCCCTGGTGAACATACCTCTGCAAACTGAAGGCAGTGCTAGTCTTAGTCCTCATAACACGGGACAGCCTGTCAGGAAGAGCCAATCTCTGCAGAAGACCATTTCTCTGTCTAATATGAATTAATTTTCCAGAAAAGAAATAGAAGCAGAGGACAAATCCCCGAGCTGTTCGATCCACCCCATCTTCTCTCTGTGATGCTGCTTTTTATGATTGTGTTTAGCCAAACTGTGTTCAGCCACCTAATATGTGAAAACTAAATTTTATGTGCCTGCCTACTTTCTGGGTGTCTGGGAGCTCTTCAGGCCAGACCTAAGCAGCTCAGAGGAAGTTCAGAAACCCTATTCCTAATGCCCAAAGAGTTCTGAGGTCAGAAGGAATGGGCTTGGTGAGTTTTGTGCTTAAAAATTTGAGTAGTCATGGGGTAGACATTTTGAGGGCGCTTTTGGGTTGTGCATTGAAAGTCCTCAGCTCTTTTTTATTCATAGGTCAATGCTCCTTTTTGAATCTACCCCTGAGTCACATTTGGAAACCTGGACAGAAGCAGCACTGCCTGTATTCAATACAGGAAAGTGAGTTAGCACTTTCAATGCAAGAATATGCCAGTGCTTTGTAAACATTAATTACATTTTACAGACCCTCTGAGGAAAGACAGAAAGCTAACTCTGGTTTTGGAAGACATGCTGATTTTGTTGATTGACTGTATGCTGAAAGAAATGTAAAACCAACCTTTAAGTTGCCCAAATATATAACCAAGATAAAGTAAAAGAAAAAGCAGCAAGATTCCAAGCCCTGCTGCTTCAGTGCCAGAGAGGAAGAAATGAAAATCAGTTTGTGACTAGAGGGGAGTACTTTGATAACTGGGAATATCACTTTACATATGCTACCTGATGGGTCTCTTTTTTTGTCTGTATATATGACACTGTTTTGTCTAATTATCCCTGACATTCCTTTTGAGCTTTATTTTTGTTTTGTATATGCATATGGGAGAAGAAAGGTCTGCTAGTCCCTGGAAATCATGTTTAATTCAGAATAACTATTAGCTTTTTGATGGATAGAAAGCATATTTTAAACATAGGTACAGAGAAACAAAATAAGGAGGGGGAAAAAGAAATGAAATGCAATTAATGTGCTCAGCATATCAAGTACAGACCTGTGTTCTGATACTCAGTAATTGTCTGAGGGGAAAAAAAATACTGCAGTTGGATATTGATCAGCATGAAGAAAAAGTAGAAGCTTGTAGGAATCCCTCAGGGAAGTGTAAGACATCATAAAATCTTGTCCCAGACCATTCTCATAGTCATCCTCCATTCAGTTCGTGGTGTGGAAGTTGATACTCCACATCCCCCCATGCTTGCCTGTAATCCTGTGCCTGAAGCAGCTCATTCTTGATCCCTGGTACAAACCTGCCCAAGCAAGAGATACTTTGATCTTTAGTTTCTAAACACAACAGAAAAATTGGCAGATGCTATTAAGGCAGAAACAGCTTTTAAATTACACGTCTGTTTAGTTGTTCTTTTACTACAGTCCCTTTTGCAACACATTGTTCTCTTATTACAGTTTAGACATTTCTTCTAATGATAATTGAATCCTTTTGGGTTTTCAACACCTGTGTGAAGGATGTGGTTACTAATTTGGAATAAGAGTCAAGCTGCTGAAAAACAACTCACTTGAGGTTAGATCCATGTTGTGTTTTAACAAAAAGAAACAGCCCTTTGTAGTTTTATGATCTTTTACTTAAAAAAGATATTACAGAGCTAATGTACTATGATTTCACTCATTTATTTAGAGATGGAATTATGGATTGGACCAACTAAAATCAGTAAACTCTAAATCAGTGAAAGTTACTTCAGATGGTACAAGCACGAATGTAACACAGCAGGTGATCAGTCTAAGTTATGAGTCTGACAAACAAAAAGATATTTGAGTTGGTTGTGGAATGAGAAGGCTATAAAAGAAATGGTTTTTTCTCAGTTTGTGACTATATCTTTTTGATGCAAGAAAGGGTGATTAAAGTCTGGTCAGGCCAAAAAGATATGTGTGGCACTGGGGGACAGTCTGTGGAGGCACTTGCTTTACACTGGGAAATATTACAGTGGCCATAGATGAATAATGTACCCATATTGGTCTGATTCCTGATAATTCCTGCATGGCATTCAGATAGACCTTGGCATTAGTAGCCTAAGCAAGCACTAACACTTCAGCATTTGAAGCAAACTGTTCTCTGTGAAATACATGGTGTGTCTAATAATATATGTTAAATTATAGTACTGCCTCCCTGGGGAATTTAACAATTATTAAATAATAACAAGTTCTTGTGTTGCTATGTTTGTAAGCACAGCCTGAAGTCAGGAGTTCTTGCCCCTTCAGACTGGACTTGTGAACTGCTCATCACCTACCAGCATTGGCCTGATCTGGGTCGAGCTTCCTGCAGACTTTTTTGTGTCTTTATGTAGGCCCCAGAAGGACAGGGCAAACATCTTCACAAATTAAAGTTAAAGCAGTGAGATGTTATTGTTTTAGAAGCAGCGGAAGGAGTTCATGCGGTATCAGAATGCTGACTGTGCAGCCTTGAAGGTTTGCTGTAGGCTTACTTGTCCTATCAACAGCTTTTATGTATACCATGGCTTCCAATCGCATTGCTGTTCACAGGACTGAGTTATTCATACCTTCTGAAGCAAGAGCTCTGATTGAATTTGGTGGAGAGTTTTGAGCATTTGTGAGTCACAGAATGGGGTGATTGTGAGGTTGAGAGAGCAAACCAGGGGTTCTACCTATTCTCTCTGTTGTTGAAGCACAGAACTTAGGCATGGTTTTCTCAGAGTCAAAGCAGGCAGGGGAAATCTGCATGTTCTGCAGACAGAACAGCAGTCTCTCCCAACTTATTTGTAAGGCTAGAGATGATAATTAATGAAGAGAGTAACACTGAATTTTAATTGGGCTGTAATTATAACACGGCAATTTATATTGTGAGACTTTCAAGACTGTTCAGCCCCTACAGCGTTTTGTTCCTCAGCTAAATCTAGCTCTAAAAGTTAGAGGGAGATAAATAATTATTTCTGGAACATACTTATCATAAGTGGGCCGAGTGTATGTGTGTGTGTGGGCACCATTTATAATAATTTACATGGAGGAAGCACCTCTGTCTCAGATCTGATGCACTGCAGACCAAGTTAGTGCATTTGCTAATGAGCAGGCAAAGCTGATGCTGGAGCAGTACTGGGTGTATCAGCAATCGGGAGCTCCACCAGCTGAATTCACTACATGCCTTGAGACTCATGGAGGATCTCAACGTGACCCCTCAAAACTGCTAAAAATCTGAGTGGAATAGATAAAGGGGTTCCCTTTCCGGAAATGTTATAAACTCCTTCTGAGGGAAACTCAGATTAGCCAAGGGAGAAAGCAATGAAGCTTATGTGGTTCCACAGATAGTGTTGGTCTTAATTGGGCTTTAGATGTCAATAAACTGTAGGTCAAACCTCTTCACTTTTTTCTTGGATTTTTGTGTTAGCAGCATGAAAAGGGGTGGATTTCTGCTGCTGCACAAAGGTGTCGGATCTTATGAATCTGAAAATCTCAAAAATGTCCACTGCTGGGTTGGCTCAAGGGGTAAGATGCTTATTTCAAATATGTGACCATTTGAAGATCTTTATCTCAACTTCTCTTGTGAGATCTCTAATTTTCTTGCTTCCAACTGGGCTAGAAATGTTAGAAGGGCAGATTGTCCTGTGGTGTGGAAGAAAGATGTAAGAATTTTACTACTGCTTGCTCCTATCATTATTTACAAAATTCCATCCACAAATGCTACTTTTCCTCAAATAAAGGCAGCCTCTAGGATAAAAAAAAATATCAAAAGATGGCCAGCTGGTCACTGTAGGGGTCAGCATTAAGGATTCCTGCAGGAGGAAGGTGCAAACAATTACCTGTCCTTAAGCAGAAAAATCCCAAGAAAAATAATGGCAAAGTCCATAATCCAAGTTGAATTATGAAATTGGCTGTAAAGACTCCCGCCTTCAGCTAACTCATTACCTCATTACTTGGCCTCCCATCTCCCACAGGAAATTTCTCATGTTTATCGAGGTTTCAACCCTGAGATTACAAATAATGAAGAAAAGTAAATACCTAACTATGTTGGAGCAGGCTTTTGAACCTGAGCTTGTAAAAGCATGTTAAGGAGCTAGAATCCCATCACTGCAGATCTTTTCATGCAGGTTGGAAGAAAAAAAAATCTGGTAGGAATGGAATAATGGACACCCCTCTGGAGAGACCTAAACAATTGAAATTACAAAGGATGTTGCCAGACTTACTTTTCTATAATTTGAGATTAATCATGGGCTATATTTTAGATGGAACCATTATTTTCCATCAGCAATTGATAATGAAGGGATTTCTGACTGGTTGTTTCTGGAAACTGCTGTGGTATGTTTTGGGGAAGGTTTCAAAAGGAGTGAGGAGAAGAAAGGTATATCTACGAATGTCTCAAAGTTAATAATAATAAAAATATAAAAAAATAAAAAAGTAATCTAAAGTAGTTGTCCTGGTAGAAATACCGGAGACTTTCATGAAGAACCTCCCACTCTTTTTACTCACATAGACTTCCACCACTAATTCTGCATTAGCCAATTCTGCTTCATACAGCAAAATATCCCATAAGGAATTTTTGCATATACCAGAGAATAAAGCTTTGGATATGTGGAAAGCAATATAGATGGCCATTGCAACTGCTGTTTTGTTCAGTTGCATTTTCTTGTCATTCTCATAGAAACTAATCATTTCAGTACAATGTGCAAGTCAGAGGCATCTTTTCTGTGCAAGAGTTGAAAATATCTGAAGTGACTGACATTTGGTGAAAGGAAAAAATAACAGAACGTGAATCTCTTTGAGCTGAAGCTTTCTACACAGTAAAGTGGAGAGTTTTTAGAAGAGAAAAACATGTTTCTTTAGCAATGCTTGATTATGATTTCCTTTATTGTAAGCTGGCAGAGGGGGGTTGATGTATATTGTTTTGTCTGGGAAGGGGTTCTGCCTTTTCTATACCCGCAACAACAAAACTGAGAATTATCTCAATTTACCATGGAGAATTTAATGAATTCAAACAGCACAAACATACCATTTCCAACAAAGACTTGTGTTCATTTCTTTGGTTCATGGTGTCATGAAGCTATCTCTATTCTGGAAACTATCAAGGCTATGCAATTTGGCTGCTAATAGAAAAAATTCGTCATGTTTCTTTCCTCTCATGCAGACACATTTAAGTTATTGAAATTAGTAAGAATACTGGAGTTTGTTTCTTCAAATGTATCAGTTAGCAACAACTCAATTTGCAACTGCCAGTCATGTTTAGCCAAGCAAGTGAGCCAAGAAAACAAAAATGTGTTTGTATTTGCTGACTGGTTAAAATATACAGCTAGAAGGAACAGCTCATGAACAGAAAAGAGATTTGCTTAACCACACCATGTTCCATGATCAGTTCCCATTTGTGTTCTTGTTGAAATTGC
>JAWWLZ010000174.1:7416169-7441627 GCA_035041345.1 Poliocrania exsul
TCAGTCCAGCTTGCATAAAGACAGACAGGGTCATAGATGTGCACAACTGGCTGAAAAGAGCAGCATCCCTGTTTAAATTCTCAGAACTGGGCAACAAAGCTCAGCTCATTTTAATCACTTCCCCTGCTGTCCCCATGCCTGTTTGCCACCCCCAGGTGTCACACCTGGTTGCTGGCCTCTGTTCATTTTCAGTGTGCCTTGTGGTCGACTATCTGTATCTTATTTCTGAATAAAGGCAGCTCAGTCTTTTGCTCTATTTCCTCTATTATTCAGGCTTTTCTTTTTTAGACACTGGTCTTTATTAAATTTTAATCTTCCAAGACATGATTGATACAATGACTGGAGGAAATAAAAGAAGACTGCAGAGCTTCCTCCTTAGGTCAAAAAGCTGGGACAGGATAGCTTGGTAACATGAAGCAGAAGAGCTAACAAATCTCACTCACTTATTTCTTTTTCTTTCTGATGAAATCTTTTCAAAAGCTCATTAGTTAAACCCAGATTCTTACCATCTTCCTCTGTCACCTAAGTCAAGGCCAGAGATCAGGAAAGGATCTCAGAAGGGCATGTTGGACACCAGATATCGAGGTATAGGATCAGCTGGAATGAGACTCTGCCATCTCTAACATTTGTGATAACAGGCTTTCCCGTCAGGGTGTGGAAGCTGAGACGTGGCTGTGCAGTGGCTAGAAAGAAATAAAAAGAAACCCAAGTTCTCTGCTGTGTTTTATTCTGAAAGTCTGCACCTTTTTGTAATGAGCGGTCTTGACTTCTACCTCTTTGTAAACATTTCCTTCTATCAAAAAGAAAGAAATATAGCAGAGCAGTAGCAAGACAAATATGAATAGAAAAAGAAATAAGGGGCTATCTAGCCAACTCCTCTCCCACTTCCACTGCAGAATTCTGGCTATTCTCTCTTTTTAAGATGGCTTCACTATATTGTTAGAAAAAGAGATGATGAAACACTGAAAATAATTTAAGATGACTTTCTAATAAATCAGATTTATGAAGAGATCCAAGAGTAAATTAGGATGAATTTTTCAGGGAAAATTAATCTTGAAAAAAACTATGAGAAAAATTTGAAAACTTTTTGAGATTTTTGTTCAATGACATTCCTTTTGTTTCTCCTAGGTTCCATTCAGACCATTATGTAATTATGATATTTTTAAATGTTTGCTGTTCAGCTGTGTCCCTTTAGTCATTAAAAAGAAACTTCTTAAGGAAGTCCTACAGCCAGCCCTGATTTGAGACACGCACATTTGGGACACTTTTATTTGAGAAAAGGTCAGGTCCTCTCTGGCTTGAGTACTCCTGATCTGAACTTCTTTCAGAGGAAGTAAAGGGTTCTCAGAACTAAACATAAGTCACCAGCACTCTCAGAACCATTTATCCATTTAAAATTATTGCTTGACATTAGTACTACCTTGGTTTGCAGTCTTGAGGCTGCACTCATCACCTGATAACTGTGGGAGGTGTCTGTTTTCAAATGCGAATTTGGGTTCAGTTTGAGTAGACTGGGAGTTTCAGATAAAGATACCCTTGGGACTAAAAGTTTGATGCTTACAATGAATTCATTGAAGAGGAGATGAATGCTCACATCACAGTGTAGTTATTAGCCGTGTTTTTTCTGACCTGCTTGGGATGCTTCCCATGTGGTGGATATTTCCCCAGCAAGTGTTCCCACCCTCTCCGTGCTGCTCAAGCAGATTGTGATAACTGTATGTATTCATAAATGCACAGAATTGGCTCACTGTGCTCAATTTAAAATAAATTGCTGTACAAAAGGCAAATCAGTCAGACTCTGACCAGAATTCAGGACCTAATTTGACAAGATTGCAACACAAACACAAAAGTAGGAATACACTATTGTTTCCTTCATGTACTTGAGTTCTTTTTCCCTTGTATGTTTTGTGAATTGTGTTTAACAGTAGAACTGCATCATGCTACAGCTTCTCCTTACCTCTGAGGAAAGCTCCAGGGGCTCCATTTAGACAAAAGCAAAACGTTTGTACTGTTAAGGTCTAGGGAGAGATTCAGAGGACTGAAGTTGACACCAAACACCTGCAGAGGTGAGAGAAGCAAAGCTTGAGATGCAGAGAACATCCCCAGTGTAAAAAGCATGAGAGAAAAAGAGAGCGCCTGTTCCCAGCAGGGATGTTTTGGGGATCTGCTGGGTCAGGAAGGGAGGCAATCCTGAAAAAATTTCTCCTTTTAGCTCATGGTATTAGAAAAGTGTATTAAAAAGGTTATTTTGAATTCTTATTTGAGATATACAGTAGTTAATCTAATCAAATTGGTTGAATAAATAGAACTATGTTGCTGTCATCTACGGAACTAAAAAAATCTTATCAGTTTATTTTGGTGATCACCTGCATATCAGTGTGAATAATAGTCACTCACAATTAAGATCATAATCCCAGTACTTAATGTACATTAGCTGCCATTTATTTTGTTCACTCCCCCTGGGCTGTCCAGTCCTCTCAGACAGATCTGTGTCTGTGAGTGTTTCACAGAGCAAATAGACAGGCAGGGAGGGTTTTGTTGGCACAGCCTGGCTCTGTCCACACTCTCTCGCTGGCTGGCAGTGTGGGGCAGTGGTTTCCAAACCTATCTTGTGCACTGCTATTCCCAGGCTGCCGCAGTGATTGCACAGTGTCAGCTCCGAGCACTAATGCAATGAGAAGAGAAAGAAAAATGGATATTGCTGTTGTCTTAAAGTTCAGAACAGCCACGTTATTTTAACTTACCAGCATTGTGATGTCAGAAGTCACTTTGATTGCAAAATAATCTGTGGTCTAGAATGTGTTTCTGAGGTACTTCCTGTGCAGCCTATATGTATAATACAGACACATTATAAAATGACAGAATAGTTCAACACAGTGAATAGCCGAATGTCGCGTAAAAATTTCACATGGATTCAATTCCATTTACAGCTCATAAATTCACTTAACGTTTCCACTCGCTTTTGACTTTGAGCATTCTCACAGCACTTACATTCTGATTCAGGGGAGACACTTGCATTCTCCTACCATAGCCTGTATTTATGACAGTGGTGCTGTGAATGTGTAAATGTTGCTGCCTTCTTTTTAAGCCTGCATGGTCAGGGGAGCCCAGAGCTCTGTGGTTCATGTGTGAGAGCTCAGGCAGGGAGTGTCCCAGGGAGCAGAATCAAGAGATCAGGGAGGACAGCATAGTCATCCCTGTGTAAATGTTAACGGAGGGGAGCTGTCTGCAGCCCAGGTGCTGCTTTCCCAGGAATGTTCTGTAGCTCCTGCTGACATTTGCATCCACCATATGGCAACTGCAGCGTGGGCAGCCAAGGCAGAGCCCCTCACCTGAGAGGCAGCGTGGCTGCCCTTCAGCTGAGCACCCTGCATTGTATTCCCACATCCTGTGCCACCAGGTGTCTTGGGGCATCACTGTACAAACCTCGCTCTTTTTTGGGGAATGCCATTATTACTGTCAATACTCTGAAAACATATAGGCTGCATATATAGAACCGACACAAAGCTGGATGAAGCACGGGGTAATTGGGTGAAGCTGTCTGTGGTCGCTGTGCAAGGCAGGCATGAATGGCAGTTTTCAGCGTACGTGTGTGCTCTCCTTAGCAGGTGCAAAGGCAGGTCCTATCACTTCTGGCTAATAGCTCATCTTGTTTCTTGTAGGAAGCATAACCTTGTCTTCCATTTAAAAGTGAGGTCTGCAATGGAAATTGTTATAGTGATAGAAAAAATACAATTATTTTGGTGTTTTATTTTGGAGGGAAGTATAATGGTGTGAATGTACTCATTTATACAGAATTCTGAGTGCAAGGAAAGTAGCAAAAATGAGATACATTTTCCTAAGGCTCTGGGGAGCAGCATGGTATGAATTTAATACAAAATGATCCATAGCATAATTTGTGAAAACTCTTTGTGTTTATTTCAAATGTATCTCATTTTTATGATAAAATCAAAACACATTGTATAGCACAATGTATTATATATTAATATATTTTTAATTAGCTAGAAAGGTTTACTTTATAAAAATATTTTTGATAAAATAAATTTATGTGATGATTTTAAATTGCAAATATATTTTCCTATTTTATTATGCCTGTAAATTCATCTCAACAGCAGCTGAAACAAACAACAGAGAAAAGCTACATATTTATAGTTGCCAGAGTAATTGATTAGGAATAAGGAAGTTTTAAGCTCCTTATGTGCATGTAGTGAAGCCCATGATACTTCAAGGTGATTTTAAGGGCAAACTTTTATAAAGCTTTTGACATGCACTGATAGACTTATCCGGTTCGCAGGTGGTACTTATCAAAAACAATCCCTTTCATTGGAGTTGTCTTCCTCCCACAGTTAGGATCCTCATGGCACCTTCTTGTTAGGTCACTTGTGCAAAAAAGAGATGTGGAAATAAAACTCTTTCCCCTTCACAGATGTTACTTACAAGTCAAACCTCAACAATGTTAATGAAATATTATAACAAAACCCATACTACTAGCAATGTAAATTCTTAGATGTGGATAAAGAGAGGTTATCACTTGCTACTGCCATGAATCTGCTATCTTTTGAAAGCATGATTGTCTTTTAAAAGAAAAAGCTGAAATTAAAGTTAATTATGTCCTGTACATTGCAATGGGAGTGATATATGAGTCTTATTAGTACATACAAATTTAAGAGAGATCATATGGTCCTTGAGAATAAAAATCTCTTCAATTATTGGATTTTACTTCTTTAACCTTTGTTCTGATGCAAGGTCAAACTGCTTATTTAAAATGTGTACTTGTCACATACTTTCTTTAAAGATTAAGACTGCTGAAGGTTGGCCTGAATTTGCCACCCTGAGCACTCTGAGTGCTGGAAGCAGCATGTAGTTTGTCAGGTCATGATTCCAATTTGCCTGAGAGATGAGAAATGATAGCATTCTATAGTGTTCAGATCCCCATTCCCATCAGGGCAAACAGAAACTTTTTCCAGAGATGCTATTTAAAATAAGCAAATCTTTCTTAACCATTTAGTACTTTTCTCATGGTGAAACTAATTAACTATGTATAGAAGTAAGGATGAAATAAGTAAATAATTGTTATTTGTGCTAGTAGAAGGTGAAATTAAATGCGAAGCTGCTGCAGAGACAGTGGAGATGAAATAGAAAGAAGATAAAAAGAATGGAACTGAATTTCCAATTTTTATCTCATAGTAGTTTGTGTGAAATAGCAGCCCATTTCAGTATAAAAAGAGGAACTTTTGGAATCTGCAGGAAGGTTGTCAGGCAAATGTGTCAAAAGGCAGGGTTTCCTTCAAGCCTAACCATGAACAAATTTAGGCTACTTGAGCTTAATGAACAGGTATGTTTTTAAATTTAGCCTTTCATAAAAATTTTCATTAAAAATGCCCAGGCATCCAGGACTGGCAGTGCCTCTGGCTCCCAGGACTGGCTTGGGAAGGACTCACTCCCCACAGCAGATGATTTGGGGAGAAACTGAACACAGAGGAAAACTAATTTACTAGATTTGACTCTATGATAATTTCTAGGAAACAGCAACTCATATAAAGGAGTACAAATGAAGAAAGCTATTATTGTTATGAAATGGTCTAATGCTTCTCTTTAATCATCTGGATTTCATATATCAACTCAAACTAAGGTTAAACTGAGATGTAAGATAATTCAAGCTTAATCTCATTTTGACACAGAGTAATTAGGCACTCCCCAAGAAGCGGATGGGTTTATATTGTAATTATAGTGCCCCCAAAAGATCACTAAAACAATACTCACAATTTCTCTGGGACGTATCTTGATAGAGTCATAAACTGAAGAAAACTTTCTTGGGTCCCTTACTGCTGAGGTATTCTTAAGTTTCATTTGGAAAAAGCACTTGTATGTATATGTTAATAACTTTTCCTACTTGGATCCAGTTACTAGAAGTGCCCTGAAAGAGTCAAATCTTTTATTTTTTCTGTATGGAGGCATCTGGGACCTGTTTCTGCAAATGCAGCGTGGATAAGATTTCTGTGCACAGGGCATAGTGCACTGGTTTCCAAGGAGACATGTATATTGTGCTTGGGATAATAGAGAGCTTGGGAGAGTGAGATTGGGTAGAACAGTTCTCTGTTTATCAGTTTATTCACTAATGAGGAATGTAAAGTAAGAGCCTTGTAGCTTTCTAATGACTGTACACCTGTCAGGTGTTTACCAGTGTGGCAGTAACCAACTCACAGCACCGATGCCGAGCTGCTTTAAGTCTGAATTATTTCCTAGAAAGAGTGACACGTGTGGGGCCTCCCTGCATGTTAAAATTATCATGGCATTTGTCATAGTAATGTGAAATGTTTAAGATGCATATCTTTCCTCTGTCTGCTGGTCACCCTAAGACCAGCCATGGGGTGATCATAGCACAGCACAGGCACACAGAGAGCTGCTCCTGTGCCACCCACCCGCTTTCAGTCCTCAATAATCTCTAGCAGAGTAAACAGCAGTATGTGGTAGGGCTCAGATTAGTGAAGCAACACTGATCTCTGTCATCAAGAATCAGAATAAAACCCCACTGTTAGACATCTCCTTTAATGCAGCAAAGGCTTGTGGTGGAAATTCCCTGGATGAGTGCTGGAAGTGGACTTAGAATGATCTCACCAGAAATTAAATAGAAGTGCTGTCTAGACACCTTGTTCTGAAATAATCTTTTATTCCATGAACAATTGAAATGGATTTTCTAGTCAAATTACATTAAGGTTGAGTTTAACTGTGTGCCTGTGAACATATATTTGAAATAAGGTATGAAGCTGGAAAACACTGTGTTTCAAATTGTATCCAGCAGAGAAACAGTGGAACAACCTAAAGCCTTAATGGCTTTAGTGGCAAGCCATGCTACAGCTAAGCAGAATTTTTTTTATTCCTCCTCAAGAAGTGAAGTTATTTGTAGGTTATTTTGGTAGGTGTTCTGAAGGGAGTTCACAAAACTGTGTAGTGATGTAGCTGACAGGTAACAGGAGGCAGATATGGACTATAGAAGCAATCACATTCCCATCACTAGTAGACTGCAAAATCTGGATTTTTCCTTACACTGTGAATTCAAGCAGTAGCCCTGCCCTGTCTGGAGCAGATCAGGAAGTAGCTGTAAAATACACATTTACTATCAGGTGCTGCTTTTAATTCCTTTGATGTATTATGTGTGTCAGTTTATCTGTTCTCCATTCATGTTGCTCTCCAGAATCCAGATGAAGTGTAGATAATGTCAGTAGTCACGGAGGGGTGTTTTTGTCTGCTACTAGATAATAATGTATTTATGAAATGACTTATAAGAAACTAAACCTTTCTAATATGTTGTTTTAGTAGAGAAGGTGAGCATAATAACTACATTCCTTATATGAGCCCAGGTGACAGTGCTGTGAATTCTCTTCCCTCAGCTTAATTCAAGGATAATTTCCACAACTTGATTTACTGTTCTACCTTCTCCAGATATGTTCACTGAGGTAATAGATGGGCAAAGAAAAACAAATCAATGCTCACATCATAGTACATTCTATGTTTTGCTCAGGCTAAATTATATGCATTATTCTAAGGACATCTTTCTTGCTTGGAGAAAAGTAAGTGGAACAGACAACACTTTGGGTTGAGTAATTGCACAAAGCATTTTCTGTAGAAGTTTCTGGAGATTCTTTTAAAATTCCATAGAAATTACTGTAAAGGGAAATCTACACATAGCATGAAATCATGGAAGAGATTGCAAGAGAATGAAAGGTACTTCTAAAATAAAACTTAACTTAATAGGGCTTATGGATGGATATTGGTGTGGATATGTTCAGATGGTGCTCAGTGCACAAAGTATAATCTTTCTGTCTCAGGAATGGTAGGGCTTGCTGCACTGTATGTGGATCGTGGGTGGATCTTACCTGCAAAGAGCATTCAGTCTGATAGTAAATGTGTGGGCATTTCTAATTTAATAAACACCACTGAGTGTGGATAAATGTGTTCACAGGGAAGGCAGGGAAAATGTCATGAAGGGAGAAGTATGAGTAATGCATGAGATGAATGCCTGTGTGGGAACAGGAGGATGGAGCAGAGTAAGGTGAACTCTCTGAATGAAGAACATCAGAGCAGATTAGCAGGATTTTCTCTTGCAGTGCTTATGTTCTTTTTGCAAACATGCCAAGGCAGCTAAGCATGTTTTGAAACCCTATACCAGTTATTATTATGTCTTTGGAAATCTTTTGATTTGGAATGCATATGGTCATTCCAAAATCACAGCTTTGGCAGAGCACAGGAGGATGATCATTATTACACATGCAGTTGTTACCACGCCAGTGTGGGACTGTATGAGACAGAAGTGCTGAATGCAAGTCTTTTATAGTCAAATTGGAACAGTTAAATAAAAGGATGATTTGAACATACAGAACATCACTATTCTGAGATATTTTGATGGAAAATGTCTTCCAACTGCATAAAATATATCACGACTACAGGTTGACTTCCTCAGAATTTCATTGAAGAAAAAGGCAACATTCCTGCAAGAGCAAACATTACATTTTAGCATTGCAAAACACAACACTTCAAATATCACTTAAAATGGGATAAAAATGAAATATTTATAACAGAGAAAGGAAAAAGTAACATCAGAAGAAAAATGAAAATGAAATGTTTGGATGAGACACAAACAGTCCCTCATCACTGTCCCTGTTTCACTCATTGGGAAACACTCTAATATCTGAGCTGGTTTTAAAAGAGAAAGAGTTCTTCTAACTTCTACTAGCAAAAAAAGAAAAGGAAGGAAACCCCCCACATATATTTTTATCTTTAACAAGGTGATGATATTACTTTTGGTGTTTTTTTGAAAATAATGTCCCTAGTCTAATCTATGAAGGCAGTTTACAGTGGTCTTAAACAGGATTACTTGCTATGTTTACTTCCAATCTCATTCTCATAGGCTGATGGTAAGTAATACAGATCAGGTCATGGTCATGTTGCTGCAGCTGGATATTTGTCTGTTCAAGGTAGCTGTCCATCAAGAGCTGGATTTCCTGACAAGCAGGGCTTTAAAACAGTATTAGATGGGTGTCTGGCAGTGCAGCAGGTGGCAGGGTGGCAGGCTTGCCCTGGCTGCTGGAGCACAGGCAGAGCCTGCCCTCTATGCCCTCGGCTGCCAGGTGGGGGGAAGGAGCCAAGCCGGGCGGTGGGGCCAGCCCAGGGGAAGTGCTGCAAGGGCAGTGGGCAGCCTTCCACCAGAGAGGAGAAAGGAATGATCTCTGCACTAGAGTAGCGAATTCTGAAAGACATCCCCAATGTGCAAAGCTAATCAAGTTCTGGCCTAATTAAACCACATTGCTGCTGTTATGTCTTGCTTCCCATGGTGTCCAAGACAATAAGCTACAATAAAGGAGAGCTGGCTCTGTGGTTTTATGGATCTCTTAACAGGTCAAATAACTGCGGTATATGAGTCCTGATCATACAGAGAGGCAAAAAGCTAAGATTTGTTAACTTTGTCCCTCCTGCCAAGTTAAATTTATTACCTTTTTGACAGTGCTAATTAAACCATATTTCAATCTTTTCCATTTTCTACTAGATGAATACTTAAAAACAAAACTATTGAACAGCTGAAAATTGTTTAAAATTACTTCTAATTTGCCATATATTAAATTTTGTGATGTATGAAACATTTAAAAGTCAAAATAAGAGTTTTCTCTTTTAAAGAAATTCAAATGTATTTATGCTGTCAATCTCTATGAGCTCTCTAATAATCACCTAAACACACTGAGCACCATTAAACTATATTTTAGTTGTAGTTCTTCTGGCTTTGTAGAAGAATACAGCAAATCCAACACTATTCAGTGAGGGATGTAAAATTTTCCCTTTATGCTTTTCACAGCACTATAGCAATAACTGTATTACAGCTGTAAACCAGAACTGTAACATAAAAATATTTAAGAAAATGATGACATTTCGGACAAACATAGAACTGACAGGAAGAAGTAATTAATAAACAATAGTTAATCTTAGTTTATTTCTATTGAAATAAAATTCAAAGTTTAATTCCAGGGGTTTTTTTTATATGACCAGAGAGTTTAAGAGTGTAATGTTGGCATGTGGTGTAGTTTTCTTGTGATTTTTCCATACTTGGTATTTCTCTGTAAGTCCAGAATTCATTCAGAGTCCAATTTGTCCCTTTTTTTTTTCCCCTTGAAAACCATCTTTAACCTTTCAACATTGACCTTTTAGTACTCTGATCTCATGCTTTAGAAGTAATCTTGTTCATGAATTATCACTACATTTATCAGTGTAACACATCGCATCCAAGACTAGAACCACCATTTTCTTCATTGATAAGTAGCAGAAGAATCCTCTGCCTGGAATTCTTTCTCAGTTGTACACCCAAAATCATCATAGAAAAAAATCAAAAGTGCTTTAAAATATGGACCAGATTATGATCTTGTAATAAAGTAAACCAGCAAGAGAACAGACATTTTACTGTTACGAGACCATAATGTGATGCTTTCTTTTCCTTCTGTCTGTGGGTATGCAGAATAAGTAATTTCTTATTTCTTCAGTGCATTTGTTTTGGTAACCACTGTTACCTCTCAATTAATACATCAAATATCAGAATATCTACTTACTAAAATCATTCTGATTTTCCCTGTAAGCTGTTCTCCACTTTCCTAGGAGAGCATCACAAAAACCTGCAATCAGTCTACTGAAAAAACACAAACCATAACAGAATGACCTAATATTTTGTTTGTTGAAAATTCTTGAAAGGGTATAGTCTTTTAAATGAAATGGTTTTAGTTGATTAAACATGTATTAATTGGAACATTTTTTGACCACCAAAATAGCCAGAAGGACTAGCCATCAAATGTTGAGGAATCAATCTGATAATAGGAAGAATTTGCATTAAAAGGCTCCCCAGTCTCATAGTGGCAGACATGAAAATCATGACAATTTAGCAGGTTAGATCTAAGTATTCATATGACAGATATAATTTAGAAAGAAATAGCTTATATCCTTTATTAACTAGTTTGATGATGATTTGCTAAAGAAATTTGCCATCTCCAGTTATGGTAGATGTCCATTTACCTGCCTGGCAACTTCCCTTTAAAACTGATTGGCCAGTAGGACAGACCTCAGGCAACCATGCTACTATCAATGCACACAAAAACATGTGCCCAGATAATGTCACACCCTTTTAGAGGGAAGGCTCCATGTCAGCTCAACTCTACTGAAAGACTCCAGAGAATCAGCTCTTGAGAAACCTGTGTAAATGCTGCTAATTGTAGTAAAACTGCCTTTATCTTGTGAAGTTTGTTACCATTGATTAGTAGAAATGCAGCTCAAACTTCAGTGCTTTGCTCAGAGAGGAGGAAGTGTGCTATGTAAAAGGAAAATCCAAATCAGCTGACCAAATGCTGCAGGACCCCTCTGCTAGGTAGGTTATAATATCAACCCAAGAGGTGGTTCCCAAGGCTTGGCATGTTTGCCGTGCCAGCTGTAGGCACATTTTGATCAGATTGGGGGCTATCCTGACAAGTCATGCAAGTCTTGCAGTGACACAAGGGACTGGATATATGTTGTCAGATGGTATTTTCTTTTCAGTTTCCTCCCCTCTTACCCTGGTGCCTTCTCTAGCTTCCAGGATTTTACAACATCTGAAATGACACTGTCAGAAATGACACAGAACTACATCACACAGGATGTCGCCACTGCAGGAAAATATGACTGAAAAAAGCTTAGGCTGTCTGAACTTCTACAAGAGCACTGTCATGTCTCATTCATTCCCTGATCACAGCTGCAGGACCAAGGATTTTTCCTAGCTCTCTGCTTTATTTTTTGAGAGAAGGCTTATTTGAATGAAAATATTAATACAAGCAAATTAGTTTGGGCATGCTGAACTGAGATAGAACCATTTGGGTTTCTGATTTATTTTCTAGTCAGCAATTCAAGAAGTGCATTTATGTTCTGTCTATGAGTGATTTTTCTTCTGATGGAACTCACAGAAGTGAGTGTGTATTTAGACTGGGTAGCTTCCGTGGCCCTGAAACTCAGCTTTTCCACACCAGTGTGCTGATGCACTGAGACCAGACACAATGAGGTTCCTCTGCTTCCTCCTTTCCTCTTGCAGAGTCTCTGGGAGGTAGGTCAGAAAGCCAGGAATTGCCTTTCTGACAGTACAGTCTTACCTCAGGCATTACACAAAGCTATTCCCTTCCTGCAAGAACACATCCTTTCTCTCACTTGAGTTTTATTTGTTGGGTTGCCACTTTATCCTGTTACATATTTTCTCTCTCTCCTTTATCAGCTGTGGTTGTTGAAGCCTTCCATGTGCTACAGGAAATAGAACACAGTATACAATCAGGGAGATGTCATGGACCTTCCACACATTCATTCTCGGCAAGCTCTTGTGCAAGAAGTGGGAAAAGGGCCATGATCTGAATAGAAAATGCATATGGTGGGGCAGTATTATTGTAGCTGTCAGATTCAATAGCACTTGCTCAGGGAACACTTTTGAATCAAGATCACACCATACATTCTATAAGGATACACATCTCTAGGGGGAAAGAAAAATTTCTGCTGGGGATATCATGTTGGTTTTCTTATAAAAAAAAAAAGAGATAGCAAGTGTACAATGTTGAAAGGGACTGAGGAAGTCCAGTAAATGTGTAAAACGAGTGTCTTGAAGTATAAACAGATCAAGTAAAGCAACTGGACAAGTTTTATAGATGTTATATTTCTTTCCTTGAGTCTGCTGCTTCTGAATATAGTTTTACTTCTGTAGCACACAAGGCAAGAGGCTGCTGTCATCCTAAATAACCCTAGGAAATGTGAGAATTACAAAAATAAAAATTAAATTAGAAAAAGAAAGATGAAATAAGACAAGCTTACATTCAGATCATGGGCCCTTGCTTCCCTCTCCCTGTGACTGAGGAATAGCTACAAGTGAATTCAAGGTGTTGATCAAGTTAAAGAAAGAGGTGGAGATTGAGTAATTTCATTTTCTAATGAAATGTGTCCTTCTTGGAGGGAAAACCACATTAGTGGTTAAAGGAATAACAGGAAAACTGACAAAGAGGTTATCGAAAATTGTTGAAGAACACCTCAGAATTCCACCAAGGCTGGACAGTGTGTGACAAGGCCAGGGGTCTGTTGTAAGGTCTGGGACACAAGAACACTCCTCCTGCTCCTCACTGCTCTCAGAAATACAGTCAGAGCCAGCTTCTGACACACTGCTTTTCTACCAGTGCTTCTCTTTCTTTCTCCATCCATCAAACTTCATCTGGTGAAGTTTCCATGTTTTTATTGCTGAAGACTGAAGACTGCTATATGGCTGGAACAAGTCATAAGAAAATCTATTTGCAGTGGTGCAAAAGTTTATTTATGGTGCACTTTTGAAAACAGGATTCCAAAATTCGTGGAAAAAAAATTGGTAGTACACTTAAAAATAGTTTAAAAACAACTTATAGGAAGATTTGTACAAGAAACTTTAAAAAACAGTCCTTAAAAAGAAGATTTTTATAATCTAGTATAATATTGTTTCCTAGGAGCTCTACTTGTTGCTCTTCTAACCCTTATTTTTCTTCTCTCCTTCCTTCTTTTAGTCAAAGTGCCCACTGGCTGCTGGGTGAATACCTTGAGACCTACTGACTGGTTTCCAACCTTTGCAGGATAACCTTACACTGAATTGTAAAGGACTTTTCTTCAGAAAGTAAGTAATTTTTGCTATTTGACACAGTTGCTAACTAATGCTTTTAGGGGCTGGATATATTAGAAATTTAGCTCTGTTGAGTTTGAATTTGAAATTGCCCAAAGAGTGGCAAAAATTATTAGTGAATGGACTGGAATAGGCACACAGAGATTGACAGTGCAAGTCTTGGTTTAGCTGGAAACCAGAATGCAAATTATGTCAAAAAAGATGTAGTTTTAAAGAAGGATCATCCGGGAAGTGCTGAATTTCTTCTCCCATGTGCTGTAAATCAGGGCTTCCTTGTCCAAAAAAGAGAGACAGGTTGTTAAAAAGTTTGCTTTATTGTGCTCATCACGTATATATTCTAGTTAGGGATCAAAATAAAATATTTAAGGTACCAGAAAAACAAGATGACTTGCAGTGGCTGTTCCCCCAACAGACTTTTCCCAACCTGTTCATGTATCTTGGTGAAACAAAGCGGTGCATTTGCTGAAGTAGAAAGCCTCAGTGCCAGAGGGCTGTAGGACACGCTGCTTCCTCCCACAAGGCTGCAGATACCTGCTGCAAGATGTGCTCATCAGTTTGCTATCCCTTCCCTTAAATAATAAATGGAATCACTGTTGTTTCCTGGCCTACATGGCTTGGGCTGCTGGGCTTTCATCTGAGTTGTGGCTTTGAGCAGACTGTTGGGTTCAGTTTCAATGCAGTGAGAACTTGCTGATCACCTGTGATGCCTATTCATGGCATTAGACATTACCCAAACCCTGGATTTTAAATAAAGTCATGGTAAACAGTTTATCTTCAAGAAAAAAATATTCTTGTCAGGAATCACTATTTTAAATTCAATTTGTGATTTGTCTTCTTTTTGTTGCTAGTCATGTATAATAAGTTTGAAATTATCCTGAATGTAATATTAATTTTGACTATCAGTTGAGTAATTTCTATGAATAATTCTTGGCTTAGGGTTTGTTTCCTTGTGAAAATAAAACAGTCCAGGTAAGAGTCTGTTCTCTCTCCAGCCAAACTCTTCAGAATGATCCCTTCTGGTAAGTCCAGGTAAATGTTAAAAAACCCTCTCTCTTTGAAATAGGAAGAAACACAAGTGTGAACACAGTAGAAGTAATCTAATGTGTTCATGCAAATAAATATCCATGGTTAAAAAATCCACACCTGTGCTTTTTTAGATCTTAGGGTTTGTGTTTATAAAATCTGTGAGAGGCATAGGCAACTATAGGAATGTAAATTCCTGTTCTAATAGTGAAATCAAGAACTGGATGCTTTGGGGGAGACATTGCCGAGCTAAATATGAGGTACTGGGCTCTCTAAAAGATTAACTTGGTTAAATTAGAGCAGATCATTAGCTGATCCAGTGGTGTCTCCTTATTTAATAGCTGGTTAAGCTGTGACATAGGAATGGTGTCCACCTGCATATCAGAGTTATATTCCCAATAGTACTTAACATTAATGGGAAAAAGCGACTACATTTTAAAATAGTTTTACTATAAGGCAGTGGCAATATCTATGCAGACTTGCAGGCTGCCTATAAATGTGCTACCTGTATGTAATAGGTACAAAGATTCCTTTTGTGTTGAAGCTAAGAGAATAAATTTGTGGCATGCCATGATTAGGAAAAAGCTGCTATTTCAAGATACTTTGAGGTTTGGAGCTTTAACTTTAGTCCTGGGAGAGAAGGATTGCAATAAGGCAATTACAGATGCGTACTAAATTAATTAATCCCACAGCCTTATCACACAGCTGACATTTCTGAGAAATAATTTGCAGGGAAAAAAGTTTCCTCATATTCATTCACATATGGGATTTTCTGTTCAGCAGTATGCCTGAACTGTAAGGTTCTGAACATGCTCAATATGAGTACCAGACATGGAAATCTGAATAATAGATATTGAGAACTACAAAGGCATTGTCAGGGTGTGCAGAGATGCAGTAAGAAATGCAAAAGCTTGGCTCAAATTGATATTGGTCAGAGGGGTCAAAAACTGCAAGAAAGGGTTTCTTCAGGTACTTAAACAACAAGCAGGAACAGAAGGAAAACTGGTAACTTGTCACAAGTGGAGTCCTCCAGGGATCCATATTGGGCCTAACACTGTTAAATATCCTCATTAGTGATGTGCAAGATGGGTCCAAGTGTACCTTTATGAAGTTTGCCAACAACCCCAAACTGAGTGGGTAAGTGGATATTTCAAAAGGAAAAGCCACCCTGAAGATAAACATGGATAGGCTGGAAGAATGGGTTGTCAAGAACCTTAGAAAGTGCAACAAGAACAAGCATAATATCATGAACCTGGGAAAACACAACCCAGGAGTGCAGCACAGGCTGGGATCTACCTGTCTGGGGAGTAGGTCTGTGGAAAGGGACCTGGGGGACAAGAAGCCCTATCTGAATGAACAGTGTGCTGCTGAGGCAAAGCAAACCAGCTAGGTGCTGGGCTGCATCACCAAGGATATCAGCAGCAGAGAGAGAGAGGTAACCTCACTCTACCCAGTGCTTGCCAGGACACAACTGGAATACTGTCCTCAGTTTTGCTTCCTGCTCCATTAAAAGGTGTGGAAAGGCCAGAGGAGGTCCAGGGAAAGGCCACAAAAATGACCAAGGTACTGGGAAATCTGCCATAGGAGGAAAGAATGAGATAACTAAGCTTTTTTAGCCTGGAGAAAAGAAGGCTTAGGAAAGACCTTGTCACCATGTTCCAGTGCTTAAAATTTGGCTACAATAAAAGGAGACTCCCTTTTTACATGGAGTCTATTGTAAAGATGAGGATTAATGGGCACAAGTTACTCTTGGGTAGATTCTGATTGTACCCAAAAGTAGAATTTTTTACAATGAGAATCCACTGTTGAAATAAACTCCCCAAGGAACTAACTGATTCTCCAATGTTGAACACTTCTAAGATTTAGCTGGACAGGGTACCGGACCTTTTTGTCTATACCCTGCTTCTGCTGAGAAAGGTTGGACCATATGATCCTTGACATCCCTTCCAATCTGATATTCTATGATATATTTTTCCAAATGTCATGGGTACAGAAGATTAAATTCTGGAGAAAAAGCTTATCTTTTTCTATACTGTATGGGGGGGTTTTGTGTTTTATAACTCTAAATTACAAAAGGCAAATTTTTGTATAGTTCAACAGACCTAATACTTTCCTCTGGTTGCAAATTCCCACAGAAAATAGACTTTAAAATTGGCAATTCTCCCTCTATGAAACTAATGTATTTAGATATATATGTGGTTTTTTGATAGAGTTGTACAAAGATTCAACTCAAATGGCATTAGGCATCCAAATACTAAGCATTTAATCCAACCAAGTACAGGATGTGTGAGCCTCAGTTATCTGCTTAGGATGGACTGCAGCTAATAGAGAGAGATGGGAATTGCTCAAGCCTCACATATTTCCCACAGGGGGAGATGAGCCCCTTCTGTGATATTTGTACTCTTCACTGACTTGGAAGGAAGCCTAGAGAAACTACCTCAAAAAGAAATCTTCCCTAGAGAAGGGAACAGGATAGTTCACATTAAGGCTTTTAACAGAAAGAAAATGAAACCCAGGATCATCTACGTGTACAGTATATGCACGTTTACAGAGAGGCACATGTGTGCTTCTCATGTGTTTGCCAGGCCCTGAACCAAGTTGCAGTAATTGTACTGTACAGAGTAGAAGGGCTGGGCTGGTGTGTGGGGTTATGGCACACTGGCATTTCTCCCAGGCTGTTGACATGTACAATTGAATCTTATTTTTCTTTTCTACTCCTGCTGCGAAAAATAAGCCTTAAAAACATTTATTGAAGTGCAGACTGATGCAGCAGTGTCCACCCCCATTTGCAACCTGAAGCAGTGCCAGTAAGAGATGTGAGCTGGCCCTTTCATTTCCACAGCTATCACAGGGTTTATATGATAGTAGTGCAGAAGTCAATATTAAGTGCTACTTTGCAAACGAGTGGGGAGGAATCACATCAGGAAGATTTACACATCTATCTCTGAGTGGTCCTTCATTTCCATGCAGATGGAGCTAGATAATAGTACAGTTCTCTCTTCTTAAAGTCATAAATAGCATCCCTACATGCTACTGCATATCTCACCCATCTCACACTTAATTTTTAGGCTACAAATAGATGTCAAGTCCACATTTCTATTTTGTTACACTGTTTATACTCTTTCTGCATCTGCTTAGTATGAACAACATTTTTTACTACCTTTTGAGTTAGATTTTCTTATAGAAAAATTCTCTTTACTGTATTCTAAATTAAATTTTCATGCCTTTTCAACATGCATACATTTTTTTAGTCAAGGATGATACTGAAAATATTAAGGAGTTCATTAAAAATTATGATTAATCAATTTTATTACAATAGCACTTAGAAGCCCCTGCTGAGACAGGAGACCTATTGCACTGGGCACTGCAGGGACACATAAAGGAGTGAGTTTCTGCTTCAAAGAGCTGAAAATTGAACCAGAAAAGACATGTTTCTCTTGGCTTAGGGGAAGCTGAATAAGGGCTTTTGTGATATTCTTGAGCAAGCTGGAAGCCCCATGTTTCATTGAAACCTTTTCTTTTTTTTCCATATATAATGAATGAAGCTGGATTCAATTTTCAATTAAAAGAATCTCAGTCTATCTGCAGCTCTGTCTCCCCACAGTTTGCTCCTTTTGCTTTCTTCATTCTTCCTTTGCAGGAGCTGTACAACAGCCCTATGTTCCCTGTTCAGCAAACCTTTTCAAACTGCTACATTTGTGTCTTGTCATCACATTTCTAATACTGAATTTTCACATTTCAAAAGGCATTTTCCTTCTCATTTTTGTTAGCACTGTAGTTATGTGAAAATATTCAAAACTTTTAAAGTAGTGAAGAAAAAAAGGAGCAAGAAGAGAATGTCCTTCTCTCTCATTCTCCTTTCTACCAGCTATGTTAGCAAAGGGGTTATCAAAATGCTGTAAGAGAATTGCAGTAGTTAAAGTCTATGCTCTGTCTTACCACTAAGCTTGAGTTAGTTTTTCTTCATTGCACAACAAGAAGAGAAAAATAGGAAGGGAGCAGAGCTGAAGGTTATTGCCTGTTAATGCAAAACGAGAGAGAAATCTACCTTGAGAATCAAAGTAGAATGGCAAGCTACCAAGCTCACAAAATAAATCTTCTCTGGTGCTTGGATTTAGGCTTATACTCCCTGGCGTCCTGCTCTGCATCTAGTGAGTTGTCCCTCTAAGCTCTCTCCTACCAGTCTAAGAAGTTGGGAAGTGGAAATGAGAGGGTAAGGACAGGCTATGTGTGGGGGGCAGCCCCAGAGGGTGCCAGGCAAACTTTGAAGTGACTGATTAGTGCAGACAGTGACAGAACAAGTTCCAGCCAGGTGTGATCACTTATAAGAAGAAACGGCCTTGTTTTAACTTGACTATTGTTCCCTGATAATCTGCAAAACTGGAGCGGAATTCAAAGCAGCATTGGTCTCAGCATTAATCTAAAACACAGTGGTTCCTTGCAACTTGCTCTGATCTCCAGTGCCTTTAATCTTACAGTAAATTTTGATTTGATTTCTCTCTATGATGTATCTCCCCATGGAGACAGTAGACAGGGAGCTGAGGGAAACTGCCCTGGCCAGTTGAAGAATTGGGGGACCAGCTTGAAACCATTTTGAAGAACAAAAAGATAGCTTCTTGGGCTTTGTAATCTATTTTCTCTTATGAAAAAACAGGCTGGCAGTTTTAAACTGAGTAAAACAAGTGGCTAAATCACCTTCTGAAAATGAACTACGGAACAGGAACAAAATCTCCACCATGAATTTCTGTAGACGACAACCAAGCTCCCTGTAGTGTTTCTCTGACAAAAACCCCCTGTTATTTAGTTTTCTGCAGAACCTGGTGAATTATATTAGCTGACTCAGAAACTCCATCAGGACTACCTCTGTCTGCTTCAAAGCATCTGGCTTTCAAGGCTGTAACTGTCATTTCCCACTCCAAGCAGGAGGTGCCACAGTCCCAAATCAGTTGCAAGGCTCATGATGCTCACTCAGGCAGACTGGGACTGGGTGGTCCAAACCCAAGCAGGAGGACTCGGGGTGCAGTGGAGAGCCAGCTCCTTCCCCACATTTCTTGCTGTCAACATCTACCATCTCCTTCTGGGGGTGAGAGGCTGCAGCCTTTCATATGCAACTGTGGCCATCTCTGACAGGATGTTCTTCCAGGAGGGGTAGCCCCAATATGTCCTCATGTAGGTGATGCTGCCCAGTGGCAGAGCTGTGTCTGTGTCTCACTTCCCTTTGATACAGTACATGCTGTTAACAGCCCTATCTTTTACTCAGTCTAGAGAGAACTTGGGAGGAGCTGGGGTTTGCTATGGGAGTCACTGTTTCCTTGGGAAATATATCCAGGCAACCTCTTGCTAATTTCTCAGCTATGGAGCCAAATAGAGCTCCTGAAAATATTTTAGACTGTGTATATTTATTTCCTATCAATAAATATTAGGAAGGTTAGAAAAAAAATCCTTATAAATTGAATTATACTGGTGTGAAAATTTTGGTACCTTCTATTCTCATTCTGTACAATTTCAAAAAAATGAGCAATCATTAATGGAAAATTAATTGGAATATTTCAACACTTTTAAATTTTTTTACTGTTTTTCTTGTTCCTGTATTTAGAATTTTATTATAGTTGATATTTCTCATTTCTGTTAGGTGAATTACATCTCTTTCCTGGGGAAAAAAAACAACAAACAATCAAAAAAAACAAACAGAAAAAATTCCCCAGAAAATATCTTACTAGCTTGCTGATAATCACACCTGGGGTGAACTTGTTTCTATTATGCTTGTGGATTATTTAGGAAATAGCACAGAAAGATGGACTGCTCTTAGCTGCTTACTCAAATCAGCAGCAGCTGAATTGCACAGACAAACCCTTTTCAGCTGTGCTGGGTGGAGGGCAAGCAAGCCATTTCTGTACCACGAACACATGTGCTGCAGGTTTGCTGTCCTGTGGCTACATCAAGTGACTCCAGTTAGCTGGACTGTCAGAAATTGTACATTCACCAATAAGTTTTAATAATGGGATAGTCCAAGAGAGATGTCTGGATTAAACCTGAAGCGAAGGTGAAAGAGAAGGTGTCTTTTGGGTACAGGAGTATGAGACTTGCAGAGGAAGAAAGGAAAGTAAGCATAATATGGTGAGTGGATTATTTTGTTCAGTTGTTTGCTCTTTGGAAGCCTTAGACACTTCATGATCTGCTGTTTCCAGCTTCTTGGTGTATGCATCAGTTTAAATTTTCATAGTACTCATATCACCGCTTAGCCGTGTCATGTTGCATTGCCCTGTAGCACCAGGCATCAAAACTTAATAATGGAACAAACACAACAATCACTTTAAACTAATGTTGCCCCTCTTTCATTATTCAGCAAGTTACATCATGGGCTGCTGACAAGGATCTTGGAACTAAATTTAAATGCATATTTACGTAAAAACTCTGTGTGTGTGTATGTAAGTTAGTAATTTCAATGTTCTTTTCCTGAACACTCGGTTCTCCTCTTGGGAGAAAAGAGCCCTCATTCAGTAAATGAATAAAAGGAAGAGGGGCAAAAGGCACAAACATGAATTCTTGAAGAAGTACATTATGCACATAATATACATCTTTGAACTCTATTTTTTTAAAGTTTTTCATTAACCTTCTGCTTAATATTGCCTTATTTCACAACTGTAGCTTGTAATATTATTCTACCTTCATAAAGAAAGTTAAAAAACTGGAGGTAGATAGTCTTGGTGCAGTGGCTTGAGGATGAGTTAAATCAGATTGTGCTATTGTTGTGTGGTGAAAGATTCACTGTTAGTTGGTGTTGTGATTCAGGAAACAGACAAGACAATCCTCCTGGCTTTTCCTTTCTTCACACAAATGCTGGGAGAACTAGTGTGAATGGTAGAATTGGCAAAATATTGAGCTTGCAAATAAGCACAATAATGGAATAAACAGGTAAGTTGATCACTATACAAAGTCATACTGATCATTCATTGGGCATGTGTGGATTTAATACTAAATATTTATGATACTTCATACTGTGATAATGAATGTTCTTTGGTATGCTTTGGAAGCTAATGAAGTTCTTCTGCCAGGTGCTGACACCTTTACTTTTAATTATCAATTAGTTATCATGTGCATTGCCCCACTGATTTAAGATGGAGTACTATATCTCTCAACATGGAAAAGAGGAACCGACTTTAGTTGTCCAAAACGTTGGACAGATATATGACATAGGACAATGTGGATCAATGAAAGCAAGAAATATATCTATTTTGATTCAAGAGAAGCCTTGCTGCCAGAGTTTATCAAAAAGAACTCCAGCAGAGGACACAAAAGCATTTAGAGGAGGTACAATGAATTTTGACTGTCTTTGAATCTATTTATCAAAGCCACAGCTGTTCCCATTTCAACACAGGTGGAACAATAATAAATATCGAACAAAGCAATTCAATCTGTATTCAGAGCATTTCAATACATGGAAAGTTAACTGCAAAAAGAAAGAAAGCTTACAGAGTCAGATCTATTGACTCCTGCTACTTCTGTTCCTTATTGGAAATGCATGGTGGATGGTGCACAAAGATCTGCAAGATATTTACATTATTGCGATTAACATAGAATAAGAAGCACATTCTGTAATGTGACTGTGTTATTTAACTGAATCAATAACCTTTTATATCACAAGAACGTAATTCATCTGTAAAACTTGTCACATTCTTTCATTTTAAGTGACTATCTTTACATGTCAATTTTCAGACTCAGTAGAGCCATATTATTTCCCTACCTGCCATTTATCCCTCTAGGATAAATGAATGGGCCCTGTATGATTAAAAATGGTCTCTTCTGTGGAGGATGGGCAGTGGGAAGATTCCAGTTTCAAGTGGTGAGCTCTGGCTGGCATAGGTACCGTTCCCTGGGAGCAGGCTAGTATGGCACCAGCAAGTCTTTCTGTCAGCCCTTGTTCATAATAGGATTTTTCTCTCATTGTCCCTGTAGTAGACCACTGGAGAGAATTTCACCTCACTCAGACAGGCTGCAGCTGAGGCTGGTGCCTTCCAGGCACTCAGCAGAGGCTGTTCTAATGAACCTTCCTTCAGAGGCTGTCTGGGTTTTCCATAATTCCTACTACAACCAGAAATCCAAAGCAGGTCCTTGATGACGCACAGGGAAAACAAATGAACTAAACCTGAATATACTGGGTCATTATAAAATGCAGTTAAACACCTAAAGGACATAATCAGATCCTGGATCAAAAATGACTAATGCTCTGTTCACTGCTGCTGTCTGAAAAAAAATACACAAACAAAAATCCCACTCCCTCAAAACCCAAAAATACACCTCCCTCCCTTCCCCCAAAACAACTTAATCAAAAATTTCAGTGTACATGTATTCTGGCCAGATTTAAAGTGCTCTGAGACCAATGGCAGAAACTTCATTTCCTTCAATACTTTCTCTGGCTTTTGGGTCAAGTCATCATGTCTAAATGAGTCTTTTATCTCCATGATTAGTGCCTTGCAGCAGATGATAAAAATTCAGTATCTCTCTTTTGTCTTGAAATTTCCAAGGCTTATGGGGTTTGTGTGATTTCACCTGAGTATTCAGCAAACAACCTAGCACATCACTGTTTGCTTTTGGTCATTTGATCTGTCCTTTGGGCAGCCGTTCAGGCGTTTTTCATTTCAGATATGCTCATCCACAGTGCGCTGCAGCACTTCCTCAAAGCTGGTTCAGACCCTTAGAGCAAAGCAAAGCAGTGGATTTTAATTTTGAGTTGCAGCTGCTGTTGTCAAAGTTCAGTGCATTAAGCATGGATTTCATTTTCATTGCTCTCTCATAACACCAGGAACTACATTAACTACAAAACACATGTGCTTAAAGTAAGTAAAGTAATGGAGAAATATATTGTTCTCGTTATTTGAAATGTCACACAAGATCTTGGGTTCATTTCAGTAGCACAATGAAACCAATCTGCAGTTTCCACAAAGGCATAGTTAGAAAGGCTTAGGGTGAAAAATGAAATGTTCTTTTTCTTTTCCTGTTGCTTCACAGCAACACAGCAAACAACTGCCTCCACATTGCAGTTATGAAGATTGCTGCCTTCTTCTAGCTGTCTTCAGTTTTGTGGGAGTTCTGGAAGGATGATTTGATGATCCCCACTCTTTTGCAGCCATATCCCCTCTATTTTGTAAGATTTTTTATCCACATATTTTCTCAGCTCAGTTGCCATTACACTACGCTACTGACCTACCAGTCACAGGAGAGTGGAAGGCTTATGCAAAGTTATTAAAAAGCTTTGCCGTTGAGTCATTAGGTGCAGAAAGGACTCCCTTGCTTTCTAAATTCCTTCCAGAGAAGGGCTTAGGTGTGGTTGACTCCAATCTTAGCCTCAGACTGTGTCAATGTTTAAGATTTAAGGAATTAAAGAGATGTGATTAAATCACCTTGTCCTGCAGGTTTTAATAATGACAAAATAGACATATTTATATAAAATAAATAATTTATTATGGTAAATTAACAAACAGGTGAACAGATGAAAGATATTAACCAGGATTAATTACTACACAGTGTAAAAGCTAAAAATCTACTAGTAGGGTGTTATATAACAAAGTAATATAGTGCACTGTAACAAAGCAATTATATTAAAGCAATTGTATCGAAGCCAGCAAAAGAAACAATCATTATGTAGAGATTGGTATAACTCACCATAGGAGACAACAGGGTGATCCCTCTCCTTCCCTTAACCCTCGAGCAGTAACTATGAAGAGGTGTCCCTGCTTCATGGGAGAAACTCCACACTTCAAGGAAGTATGTGGAAGGATCTGCCATATGGAAGCTGGACTGATAATTACACTGAATATAGTTTTTTATAGTTTTCTATAGGCTTTTATAGTAAAATAGTGATGGACTGGTAGACACAGATTTACAAGCCTGCAGACTAGCTTATTGTCAAATCCTCCTTCAAAAAGCAGGATGTGTATTCAAAGTCTAGTGAACTAGGATGATTTCAGTGTAATTATCAGCAGGGCAGCATCCTGGGGCCAGCAGTCGACCCTCCATAACCTATGCATCATGGCTTGCATAGTATGTGTGTCAGGGTAGGACTGTCCTGTCACACTGGCATATGAAACTATAACTTGAAAAAATTGGAAACGAAGAAAAGCCTATAGTGTGTGTCTATAAAGGCATGTGTATATGTAAAGTATGGCTTGGCCATCAAACATATGTCAAGGTATAGCTTCCTCAGCTATTACCTCGGAAAGAAAAGGCAGTGCTACCCACGCTTGTAGGCTGTGATAACCAAAGGTGTGCAGGCTGTAATCTCAGTCTATGTCTTTCCTCACTTCCCACCCCTCACAAATGCTTCTTTCCCTATTGATAACACCTTTTATCTTTCCTACTCTACTTTTAGAAGGGTTTTCTTACCCTTTTCATTCCCTGGCTGTGTTATTGAATAGGTGAGATGATACCCAAGACAGTCTAACAGCCTGGCTGGAAGAAAGGAGGAGGAAAGACTGGTGTTGCTATGGAACAATGCTAAGGTTACTTCAATCCCTTTAGTATCATTTTGGCTACAAAAGCGTTGCAGGAGAAAGTACTTTTCAGAAGCTGCAATAATCCTATTATTTATTGTATTTTTTTCCACCCTTGACTTTAGAATGTAAATTCTCTAGATAAGTACCTTACACATTACAAAGTAATATTGTAAACTTTTTTTATGTTCATCCTGTAGATCTGATTGCTCTGTTCCACAGAGATCTGCTCAGTACAGTCCTTTCTTTGGGCATATACTTTGACAT
>JAWWLZ010000174.1:7441727-7468177 GCA_035041345.1 Poliocrania exsul
CATCCTGTAGATCTGATTGCTCTGTTCCACAGAGATCTGCTCAGTACAGTCCTTTCTTTGGGCATATACTTTGACATGTATCCACATACATCATTGTGTTTGTACCTTTATATATGTTTATTGTACTCATATATTTTGTGCATGCCCATAAGAAACCCAGTGTATTTATGGAAACCCAAGGTCTCAGCAACTCACTGTAGTCCTCTGTTACATGTTGCCCCTACTGTAAGTGTCTGTGAGGTTTCAAGTGAACAGCAAGTTGAAAAAAACCAGACTTATCTACATGTAAAATGACCTTTTATCTGCCCCGTGTTTTATAAGGGCAGCCAGCACTGATTTTGTCCAAATTTTTCCAGCCTGGTTCTCTTGGGCAGTCATCTACAGTGTGTCAGTGAGACTCATGCAATTACATATCCAAATCTTATTAGTGGTGGATTTCTTTGTTGAGAAAAAATAAAAAGTTAAATCACTATTTGAACTACTGGCTATGAATGACAAAATTGATATCATATTATCAAGCAGAGATTTGTAATAAAATGATACTTCTTTCTATGGCTTGTTAGAGAGGATTTGAGGGCATCAAAACAGCTCCCAATAAGCAGATGTTCATAATTCAGAAGAGTAAACATTTTTTGTGCTTTTTATCTTTATTGGAAGTCTCAGTCTAAAAGCCAAAGAATGAATAAAGAAGGTAGAAGTGTATGAGTGAAGCTATGACACTCATTAGTTCCTCCACCATTTCTGAACTAAATTTGCAACCTAGGTTGCCTCTGCAAGAAGTTTCCTCAATTGTGGTTAGGAAATTTTCTTCACTGTGCCCAGTGCAGCTCATGACAGGTACATAGTGCTACCAATCAGGCAAAATAGACCAGCTTGAAATATCACTTACAAATCAATTAACTCAGTGGTATGTTATATTGGTTATACAGCTTGTCCAAATATGAAAAGGCCCTATGTCCTCACTTGTTGACATTTTGTCTTCACTTATAAACCTGATTGCATGAGGTATAGAAACCATGCTTCAGATTTCAGGGAACTGAAGAGTTTCTTCCTTGTAGAAGATTTTGAAGACCCTGACTATGGGGTTGAGTTCTTGATATTTCCCAGTATGAAGGTACATTCTCTCCTTAAGTGTTTGAAACCTTTCTTTTTATTAGCTTTTCTACCTTTTTTTTTTTTTTTTTGGTTTGTGAAACACTTATGGACTTTATAACCAAAAAGCCCTTGAAGGTCATAACTGACTATAAACTCCCCTCAGCAATGGACTTCCCATGAGATGACTGCAAGAGAGTTTTCAGTAAATAAACTCATCACTCTTCACTAGCTTTTACATTCTTTTCTAGAAATGGAATTTTGGATGCTATCCTTTTAATCTGTTCCCAAGATTTCCTTTAATTCTGTCTGATACAATATGTGTACATCCTGAGGTCTGTCAGTGTACAGAAATTTCTCACCTTCTACCAGCTATTACAGACAGTCATAAATGTAAACTGATTTAAGTGACTTGAAACTGTAGAGACGTGAGTAGAAACTGAGAAGTGTCCCATATTTACTCTGAACTGATCTGGCTGAAATGCAGCTGAAAGCAATTAGAAAAAGTTACACAGGCTTAACTTCCTTCTTGCCTAGTTACAGGGCACAGACAGACACATATGAAATATGAAGGATGTCTCATTGCCAACTTATGAATAAGTTATTGGTTACTCATCTGAATGATTGGTTTAATGTGGTTTTGGATTAGTGTCTCATAACATGTAAGGTCAGTGCTGAAAGTCTGATGCCCCAAAGTACTGATGTTCAGGCTTTCAGTACAGACCAAAGTAGAAGTTTATTGACTCTTCAGACATGAAATTTGGTACCTTGGGATTAGGATGTTTGTTTTATACTGACAGGCTTTGGAAGCCTGAATTCTAAAATAAGGAGATGCCCAGAAAATTCCAGGGAATTAAACTATTCCAGAGTAGTGTTACCACAGAATTAATAGCAGAAAATCACATTTGTGGTATGATGCAATTGTCTCAACTCTGGTCCCTCAGCATGAGACAGATGATGCATTGAGAGAGTTAGGAACTACATAATGCATGAGTTGAGAAAGAATAGGTTTGGCTTAAATGTAAGGTTGAGAAAAACTGCACAAAATTTAAGAGAGAGGGAAACAAGCCAAAGATATTTTTTAAGGCTTTACTTTTTAGATATTTCCTAATGACATTAATAACACAGGCACGAGTTAAAACAGTGTAATGTGAAGCCACTGTGCATTATGAAGCCTTGCAAAAATGATGGTAATTCATCACTTCGTGCTTCATGGCATTCCCCAGTTCAGGCTGACATTTCACATCAATGATAGAAACCGTTGTGCTCTCTGCCTGAAATATCTAGCACACTGTACTCATAGATGAGGAAGGACTTTTGCTTCAGCTGCATACATAACCTGAACCTGCAGAGTCAACTTGTGCCCACCAAGTAATCTTTACATGTTATAGGAAGATAATCCAGGCCATACAATGAAGTATAAACACTGCTACTTTTTTTTCTCCCTCACATTTAGGTTCATCATTGTATTCTTGAATCTTTCCTTTTCACTGTGATAATTAACATCACTAGTAACAAGTTGAATGTGCAGCTGTTGCCATAAATGGGTCACTATATTTCTACTAGAAAAATATGACAGACTTAAAAGCTGAGGGTGGAGAAAAGCAAAACATCAGATGATTCCAAAGGCTTTTGCAATGTTGGCCACTCTTTCAAACACCATATGTTCAATATCATTTGTACGCACAAAAAAATCTGATAATTCAAAAGCTCTCTCCAAGAAAGGTTTGCAGCACAGATGCTGTACTTTCCCTTGGTATTACTATGAAAATGTATGTTTGAGGTTGAGTAGTAGCTCAAGATCTCAGCAAACTTTAGATAGTCTTTTCCCTTTCCCTTCTTTCTCTTTCCCTTTCCCAGTCATGACTGGAATTTGTTCTCCCACTGCTTAAACTGTAGCAAAGATATCTTTAGATGGAGACCAAAAGGATGCATCTCTTTGACAAGCAAAAATATAGTTCTGACCATATTGCCCATAAAACCTCAAAAACATCATGAGTTAATCATATAAGTGTCATAAAATATTAATTAACAGTCCACTGAGTGTATGCATTATCCCAGGAATACTCAAAGGGGTTACTATTCATGTATTTGAATTTTCGGACAGTCCTGAGCAATTATAGTTTATTTTCACCTGGTAATCCAGTGCTGCAAAGTGATGGCAAATAGGTAGTAACAACCTTGGTAGTACAATTTGTAAAAGCACATCTTTCAATAATAACGGTGTACATGCTTATATGAAGAAGGGAACTTTGGGGTGAAGGGAAGATGTCAGGAAGTTAATGAAAACTTTTACAATTCAAGTAAAAAGACAATAATTCTAGACAAGGATGATAAATGGGTTTCCACAAAAATAAGTAAAGTTATCCCCCTCTTGCTCTTTCATCACCTGAACTCTGCAAAACTGCATGTGGCACGGGAGGTTTAAATGATAATATATGTGAGAAAAATCCTGACTGAGCAATCTGCCCTGAGTGGAGCCATAAATGCTCAGTTGCTGTGTAGTCTGCCATAATAGTTCAACATTTTTTCTTCACGGTTATGACTGTTCCTTTAGCAATGTAGTAAATCTTTATTCTATCATAAATGCAGTTTTGATAAGGCAGAATACTTAAAGTGGGCTCATATTTATTCTGTATCTTACAAGCTCTCTTGGAATTATTTCATTTATAGATTTTTCTCTTGTTTATGTATCCCAGAGCTTTCTTTATAGGACCATACTTATTAGTGATTTTTTCCTTGCCCTATGCCACTCATCCTAATCACCCAAATTGAACATTAATGTCAATGAATTTCCCACTGCCCATATGGCTCAAAATGCTGTAAAAATTAGAAGCATCTTTAACAACTGGGAAGATAGAAAACAGAGAGCAAATATTTAGCCTGTGGTCGCAGAGTGAATTCCATAGAGTCTGGAATAAAACTCATTTTTTAAACCAGCAAGAAGACTTAATGAGGTTCTGTGTTGTGTAGACCATGGTACTTCTGGCCTGGGCACTTCTGGCAGGGCACACTCTCCTCAGTGTTAAAGCCTCCTCTCTAATGCACAATCTGTGTGTTTGACCCAGTGTCTGATAACAAACATTGTAACATCACACATGCCCTTTCCATTTATATTATGATTAATGTTTACAGAGTTGGTTACAGAATAGAAAAGCAGGGAGAGGTAGAACAGAGGCATATGTGTGTAGGTGAAAAGGAAAGAAAAGTAATAATGATTATGAGAAGGTTATTATTTTAAGAAATTCATATGTTTTATTTACATTTGTTATTGTTAGACTGTTATTTATTGTGTCACAGTTAATCATTGCTAGCATACATATATACATATTTCAGTGCCACAGAGCTGAAAGCTGGACTGTGGATATTAGTATCTTCTCTGATTTCGAATCAGTAGAAAAAGAACACAAACTCTTTTCAATTATATATTTAATATGTGTTCTTAAATACTGTAATTTATTAATAATTTTGAACCATAATAATAGTGCTAAAATAATAAAATGTTGAAACACAACACTGCAACTTTTTGGTGTTGGACAATTACACTTAGTGTTTAGCATTCATGAAAGATATCTTTGTTTGGAATAGTGTCAGTAAAAACAATATAAAAGTAGTAGTCAGAAGGGCTAGTATACAGAATGCCAGTGCCCCTCTCTGTGCAGGATGCTGATTCAAGATCTGCCAATCCTTGCCTTCATGCATTAATTTTCTTACCAAAAATGGGCCATCTGGAAGAGGATGTTTAATCTCATTTTGAGATATTACCTTTGGGAAAGTAGAAAAGAAAAGGGGTGACCTACCTGAGTCAGATCTGATGACGACATGGAAGAAAGTAACGGAGAGTGTCTTATTCAGGGCTTTCTCACAAATGCATATCTTAAAAACCAGCAGTAACAACAGCAAAAAAAAGAGAGGCAGACTGGTCCAAAATAAGAGGGAGCAATGGAAGAGGAAATAGTATTGTGCTTTGCACTTTATTCCTACTATGGTCAGGACTCATAAGAAGTATAGCTTTGGTCATTAACTTTTATGAAGTGCTGATTTCCCTTTTGGCTTCCACCCGTCCATCAGCCCTGCAGCGAGGGCTGTCTTTCTGCACACAGCTGAGCCAAGTAATTGCTCAGTGGGATCCTCCAGTACAACATTTTCTCACTACCAACCTCTCCCCATCTACCTAATAGCTCCGAGAGAGCCACGCTCTGTCTGACTGAATGGCTACTAATGACCCAACTGTTCTTAGGAAGACATAGCAGGATTTTCTGCCAAGGCTTAAAATGTTTCTGTTATGTTTAGCACACACTGGGTATATGATGCAGTGTAAAACCATCACAAAGCAGCCGGGTGTTCTCAAAGCCATCTTTCTTTCCTCTCCTTGTGTTTGTAGCTTCTTTACTCACCATAAATTAATTGAAGTGTGTGTGTGATCTTTTTATTACAAACTGGTCATGCAAGGAAGTATCCAAGGAAAGCAGACATTCCTAGAAAGAAAGTCTGGGATTGTTCAAAGCACTTGCATACCCCTAAATGACTCTTAGAAAGTCACCATATCTTTTATTATCTTTGTTTTTGCCACATCAGGAGGTTTAAAATTGTACTTGTATGGCAATCATTATGACAATGGGTAGAAACAGAATGAGAGTTGAAAATAAGGGAGCCATCCTTAATGACTGGAGTGCACAGAAGTGTTTCTAATATTCAGCAATTTAAAATGGAACTTTGAACAATTTTCTCTCAGGAAAGCAGTCAGTAGTTTTTCACCAAACATTGTGAAGAAACAGAGATTAAAAAATAGGTTGAGCAAATATACAGATAGCTTTATAAAACAATATCTTTGCTTAAGTGTTTGCCCTAGGAAAACCTAGGCAAAAAAAGAGAAGAATATGTTTTCATACTGTGGAAAGAAAATGAAACCCATGGAAGAGATTTAGTTTTTAAAGATTTAAATAAATGTCATCTCTCACATATTTTTCTCTTAAAAATAAAACTGAAAACCACTTTAATTAGATATTCTTTTTCAGTTTCTCCTTAAAAATAAATAAAGTATCCTTTTTAGACAGAACTATTTTTGCATTTTCAGTGCTAAATTGGCTTCTGTAGCCTAAATTCTAAATCTCTGCATTGAAAATCAGAATTTGTTTTGGGGTTTATGAATTCAAGTAATAAGTAGAGAAAAAAAATGTAGTGCAGTAAGACTTAAGTAAACAAAAAACTTTTCAAAGTGATACATTATATGGAGCCTTCTGCAATACTAAAACGTAATATGAGCCAATTTATACTCATTCTGCACCATTTGAGGGTGTCATTTCTGTTTCACTTGGTTTCTAGATGTCAGTGTACATGACCAGCACATCATTCTCCCTTTTGTCCTTTGACACTGCCATGCCTCTGTATCTGGGTTTGCACATAGTAATGCAACGTATGAAATGCACCAGTAAATATGCCTCTCTTTCTGAGAATGTATTTCTCTAGGCTATATCAAGTTGATTCTTAAGAAGGAAGCAATTCATCTCATGCTTCTACTGAAGACCTCAAACTCAGTGGCCCTGTTTGGAAAGGGGGGTTCTTCTGTCACCCTCTCACCAGGAAACTCAGCACCTTGTTTTTTTCTTCTTTCCAACACTGTTCTCACACGACGGATAAATTTCCCACACATTCACTGTCAAAGAGCAGCAACCACAAAAGTCCTTGTCTGTTAAACCTGACAATAGATTGTTTGAACAGAGGAGGAAGTCAGTGATGCTAATAATCCTCCTGCATCACAGAGAAGTTGATATTTTAATAAACATTGCCTTTTAATGTGAACTTTTTCCCTCTCCTATGTTAAGGGGATTGTTTAAATATAATGAGGAAAAAATTCAATTCCTATGTCTCAAAAAAATAAACTAATTTTCCCTCTTGGGTCATCAGAGCTGAAAATAAACCAAGCTGGCTGCCTCTGGGGATTTATTGAACTTCAATTGCCCATGACTCATTCCTTGATTACAAAAAGCAGAATAACTTTCAAATTTACTACATGAGAGACTAAACCAAGGTTCTCAATGCTGTTGTGTGGCTGGAGAGAGGAAGAATGGAAAGGTCTTACCAACTCTAGTACAAAATGTGGCTTTTATTTCCTTAGCATTCAGTGCCCACTGGAGTCAATGCAAAAATGTTTTCAAAAAAATCATACCTGATTTAGAGAGGAAGATTTTAAAAGTAGTGTGCATGCACTTCACAAGAGTCATTATCAAGAAAGCAAATGAACTCTGTGTGCTGAGTGCAGTGGAGGCAGAAACAAAGTTGCTGTTAAGAGGAGCTATTAGGAATATATACGGAAAGACCAGAATGTACGACAAGATCCTTTGATGCTGATTGTATTGAGAACGGAAGAGAAAGATCATTGGTGCAAGGAGGTCACAGATGGAATAATATGTTGGGACCATTTCCAAATGCAATGGCAAGAAGTTCTCAGAAACAAGGAGCTCTCCAAGTGTCACTCCCTGCTCTGCCCTCCCTGAGCCAGCCACTGAAGTGTTAATGCTGCTTCTCCGCTCCCAGGTGGGAAATTAGTATAAGAGGTGGCAGCTGTGTCTGGGGGTAAAGTCTTTTTAACCCCCTCCAGGCAGCAGTTTCCCTGTGTGAAATGCAGATGGTACCTTGGTAAGCTGGGCCTATGTTTGGTTTGTGCTTGTCTTGTCTCTTCTTCCTTAGGGGTCACACAAATATCTTTTTTTATTTGTTGCAGACAGTAAAAGCTGAATCTCCTCTTCTAAGGGCTTGTTGTGAGGATGGTCTTCAGCTGCTTAGAAGCTGCAGATGAAATCTGTAAGTACCTTATAACTCTTCATAACTCTGCAAATCATAGACGGGGCACTGTAATGCTTCATTTACAGTGAAGATACTGGAAATGCAGGGCAAATCCACAAGAGCGTGAGAGAGGGCTGAAGTTTGAAAAGAGGACAAATCAGGGAATAAGAATAATGTACTTGAATGCGAGGCAGCCCATATTCCTCAACTTGTGGAGATGTCTGATGGCCAAGGCCTGAACCTCTTCTTGTAAGTATATCTATAGTTACTTACACAGGAGATGTCCTTGCACAAATTTCTGTCAGTCAGGCAGCTAAGTCTAAAAATCCATTTACCGGTAAAAAGGATAATGCAGATTAAGGCTGCTTTCCTCCAGTCCTTGTTGAACCAGTCTTTCTTCATCCATTGCAGCAGGAGGTACCTTACTGAGAAAGTGGAGAGACCTAAGAGAAAAAAAATTGACAGCATCAGACTTGAAGGGGAAAAATGGCTTATATTTTATACACTTCTAATGCATTTTTTGCTTTCTTGGAGAATTATGAGGATTGATTATTCAATAACCAGTTCTTAAGGGAATTAGTAAGCAATTATTAGCATGATGACCATCTGGTTTTGTATTTTCTACCTGCATGCCCCAGTGCCAACCTTTGCTGTGATGATCTACAATCCATCACACTGAGCTCAGGGGGCACAGGCCCCAGAGGAGCTGAGTTGGGCCAGTGGGGGAAAGTGCTGTGTCATGTCCCTGGCGTGGTCAGGTGTGGGAGCTTCTGGGTGGCTGTAGCTTAATAACTTGCTTTGGGAGCACAGGTGAAATGTGTTAATTCAGAACATGTTTAAGTGACTTTTGCTGTATAGTGATAGCTGTAAAGTGATTTAGTTTTCCTATGAAGTCCTGGATGTTTTCCAAGAAAATAGAGGGCAAATGGAACATTTATGGAGTAAGAAGAGATGTAAGTGATAATTGTCTAAGTGTGTTTTTTACCTCCTGTGCTTGATGGGTGGAGCAAAAATGTACTCACTGCTTCTTCTGCTAGAGATAATATAGAGGAATGGGAAAGGAGACAGGAACAGGGAACCTGATCTTCTGTCTGGTGAGGGTGGTAGTATCCATGATTGTGGATATCATCTATAAAAGAATGTTTAAGGAAGATGGGAAGGACTGAAAGAAAAAAGGAAGAGGTTCTAGTACTGAAGTCTCTTCTTTCTTACTCCAACCCAGTTACTGAGTCCACTGAAAATCTTTTAACTCTACCACCTCTCCTGTCTTTTTATTTTGAAAACCTCACCTCTAATAGACAATATGATATAGTTCTCTAGTGGTTGACCAGTGGGATTATTCCTTCATGAAGTCAGATCACTCACACATGCCCATCTGCATTGAGCCCACTGTGTCTGGGCAAAGAATATTCCCAAGAAGGCAGACTGACATTCATCTGAAAATGTTAGGAGTTGTCTTCTAAAGCTCTGAATACTTTCATTTCCAGCTTAGATGCGATCTATAGAATATGCTTCAGAAGATACTATGCATCTAGTGTTAGCAAGAAATCACAATTTCTGCAGAATTTCAGTGTAAAATGCAAAGTAGTCAACGAGAAAATAGACTGAAGAAATAATTAAATGAAATTAAGATTCAGGTCTAGCTTTTTCCACACTTATTCCGAAGTCTGTTGTCATAGCTACTGCAGCGTAAGCTGGCTCTGTTTGTTCACTTTCTCTTTAAAGCCATGTTCACCTTTTTAAGAAAATTGAAATAACTGAGCAAATATCTGGAGAGAAAAAAAATCAAAATTGTCCTTTTTGCATCCACAATTTTGTCATGAGTTATTATTTGGATCAGGGATATTCATCCTTTATCAGCTAGGAGCTCTTTATTCCTCATGCCCATAAAACCAGAAAATAATTAGATGCATATTAAAGTACATTGTAGTGCAAAACAGCTGCAAACTTCAAAAGGGTCAAAATTCAGTGTGGCTTTATCCCCTCAGTCTTAGTTGTTAATATAAGTTATCTAAACACATTATGACTTGAAACTTTTGTCTTCTAAGAGCAAAATAACATTTCTATTTCTGGACTCGAGAGGTACCCAAAGTTTAGACATATCTACAAACACTGACCTTTTAAATTTGGCTTAGAGTTATGAAAAATATGCGGGATTACTTTGCTATTTGTTTATTCTGCTCATTTTATAATCTCAATATTTTACTCTAGAATTAGTTTTTATATCACATTATTGGAATATCTCGAGAAGACATTTAAGATGAAATATTTTGCTTAGGTAAAAATGTAATTGGACTGGAACTGGAAGGTGGAAGTTAATGATGATTTTATTGCAGGTCAAATATAATTTATGTCATCTGTCTAAATCAGTGTATGTGTCTGGCCTGTGAGCTCTCTCCTGTATCACTTGCCTCTCCTATGGCTCTGTCCCTGTGTATGACTTGGGCTGTCTTGAGTGAGTTTCTTCACAGCTTAGTGCCCTTTGTGCCTTAGCTGAGCTGTATCCTGTTTTACCACTTGTGGGGAATTCCCTCTGGTCAGGAATTGTTTTTTATCCACAATATGTCAAATAATAGGCACTGCCAAAGATTTTATCTGTAATTCCTGTAATGATCTGACAGATGGGTGTCTTATCTCAGGAAAAGACCAAAGCAGGACTATCTTGCTGTGCAGATAGGAAATATCTCTAAAACCCATGTGTCACCCACCAGTTGATAACATACCTTGTTTCTGCTTTGCCTGGTGGCAAGCAGTTTTTTCCCTACACAGTTTTTTTGTACTATAATGTGGATTCTTTGAATCATAATTTTGCCAGATTTTTGAATGCTTCTAAATCTATAATTTCATACATATTGTTTCCAAAAGTCTGCAGTGCTCAGAGATGTTTTTATTCTATAAAACTGAGTGAGAAATGAGAAGAAATGAACTGAGGTGTTAATCAGCTGCAAGATAGTTTTCTAGAACTTTCTACTGGGCAATTCTCTGATGAGGCAAAGCAATGATTGTACAAAATGCTTGAGCACACAGATCATTCTGAACATATGAGAAATCACATGTAGAAACTGAAACCTACACCATATTTAGCTTTATGCTCTCTTTCAACAGTTATTTTAAGTTGTTTGCTGTCCATAGGCTTCCTTGTTGGCTTGGAGATATGTATATACTTCACTGAATCTGGACCTAATTAAGCAAATTCAATCTGGTTTTGCCCCTGGCTTTTTTGGCTGATAGAGATGAAGTAACTCGTGGGGACTACATCTTCCCAATTTTTACTCAGCTCTGAAAAATGAGATAATTAACTGTGTTTTCTTGTGTACTCTTTCAAGGCACTTAGAAGGGTTCTTCACACATTCTACAAAGAAATAAATTAATGTAGCAATTTACACATGGCAATAATTACATGCTATATATTGCCAGTTACAAAATAATGAAATAAATGTCTACAAGTGAAAGTTCTTTGATTTTTCTCAGTTATAATGTTCTCCTATTCTGGCACTTGGTGCTAAAGCACAATCCAAGAAACCCTCTGTTGGTTCACTGCCTGGGCTATGCTGCTGCTGGGCTTTTTTGTCCAGTATGGTCTCTGCATAAAGTTGAATATGACCTGTTGTTCAATAGTTTAAGTTGAAAAGAAGGAAGAGTCTTTTGGCAACAGGAATAAGCCTGGGTGGGTTCGTGTGTTTTGGTGCAAGAGTTGGTTGCTAAAATGCTCAGTGACCAAGGTTTAAGAGAGTTGTGTGCTGTGATGGGGCTGGGACATAGCAATATGCAAATGTATGTAAGCAAGCATGCAAATATCCCCTGATATCAAAGCAAAATTTTGCCATAAAATCTGTTGGGTTTTTTACCCCAAACAATCACTTTATGACACTGATTGAGCCATATTGTGATGTAAAAGCTAAAAATGCTTGATGTACACCTGCTCTTTTCCCCTCTTTTTTTATGTCTAGCATAGCATAGATGGAATGGTTTCTCATCTGTCTGCTTGAGGTTTGGGCAGGGAGATGGATTTAGCAGTTCATATCCCCTCTACCCTCCAAGTTAGGCAACATCACGTTAGTATTTAAAGAGCTGTATCCGCTTTTTCTGGGCTCCCCTGTTATGGCTGGAAGGCTTTCATGGCAGACTCAGCTCTAATGCGACCGAGAGGCCACGCTGTGCTCTCAGGAGGATGGGGTTAATGAAAATCCAGCCAACCCAGAGAGTACCTTGATGTAAACCACTTGTATAGCACAAAATGCTTTCACATCACCTGCACACAGAGCTGTAGAACTCTATATGCTTGACTGGTGCAGGATGACACTGGAAAAAGAGACAACTGTGCACCAGGGTCCCTCAAGGCACAACACAACCAGCCTCCTTTGTTTCTGCAAATAAGCAGGTCCAAGCCACAGTCAGCAATACCAGTGAATTTTAAGTGTCTTAATTTAGCAAGTCGAACTAACTTACACTTCACAAAAACTGTAATTTTACTGAAAAAGCTTTGAAGTAGATGTAATAAGGAATTTTGCTTGTCAGCTGTCTTTGTGTTGCTATGAAGTTAATACTGCCAGATCATAAAACACTACTAGGGAGCTGATCAGATATATGGAAATACAATTTTGGCTCAGTCTCCCTTTTTTTTTCTTCTTCTAAGGAGTCAGCGCTCTTCATTGCTGCTCCAAAAAGGCTCCTAGGAGCACCTATTCCAGCACTCCTGGGTGATGGACTAGTCCATGAGGAGAAGAAATCCCTCATGAGAGTAAAGATCTTAATGGTGATATGATACCCAGATAGATGTCTACTATCTCACCTTTGCTTTCCTACAAAATACCATGGCCAGAGAAAGCTCGGGCTGTAGCATTATGGCCAATATTTTGTTCAGACATTCCTTTAAGCAAAATACAGTTGTAACAGCAGCTTCTGTGTTCTGTCTGATTTAGTAACAGATCCCTTGGCTTTATGGGAATGGATGAGTAATCTGGACTAAATTTGGAAAGTGCGAGACAAAACTCTCTTTTAGTAACTGAATTGGCAAAAACATACTGCATTTGAAGTCTTAGATGACTCCTGGAGTATTGGCAAAGACACTTTAGGCAGTTGAACTGTATTTTTCAAGTCAGACTTCTAGATATTGAAGATTTAATGTTATATCTGATCATTTAATTGCTTTAAAAAACAATCAGTCTCTGTGAATTTTCTTGAATCATTAATAAGGGAAAGTTCTCAGTTGTCCCAAGGCGGCGGGGGGGGGGGGAGGTATGAGGCTCCTAAAAACCCCTATAAAGTAGCAAGAAGGACCAAAGAGATTTGGAGCTCTTTTGTAAAGATCCCATTAAAGGTAGAGAAACCCTGGATTTAGCAGAATTGCCAGCAAGAAGTTCCAGGGGCAGTGTCACAGCAGCATGTTGTACAGGGACAAGTCATCTACTAGAAAACATCCCTGAGGCTACCAGGGGTAAATTTATCCTAGTTATTACTTTTGTTTCATGATTATAACAAGGCTTTTCTCTCATATATTTCATGCATTGTTTGTAATATAGTTATTTATAATGTGCTTTGGTTTTCTGTTTGTTTTTTTTTTTCCCTGAAATATCTTCAGGACATACAATCAAATATTTTGGTTTTTGAACATAGTAACTTCTGCTGATGTTAACTGTTACTGCAGAAGTGTGAAACAATTGTTCAGGATTGTTGTTCGTGTCTCCGTTTCATTTGCACATGTAAACATTTTTTTTTTTACTTTTTATTTTTTAAATACAGCAATAGAGTTTCATCTGTAACTTTGCAAATACCATCTGTGAAACACAAACTCATCTCTCTGCATCCCCAAACTGGTTTCTCTCCAGGAACTCACATTTGAAGATGCCCAAGGGTAGTGACTGCAGACAATCCAATAAACCATCCCAACAACATAAAGTCAATATCACATTACTCAGGTGTGTGTTAGTCCCTGTACAGGTATATTGCTTCTTTAAGAGATATAAAGGTTTAACTGCCTGGTCACTCTCCAGGTATGTAGTGAGCAGCACAAATGAGACTGAAGCCTTTAGGAAGGTTGTAATAAAAGTCAGCTTAGAGTCATCCTATCCTCTGTTGATTTAGATACCTGCCAGTAATAGAAATTAAAATACTGTGGTAAGAGAAGGAAAAAGAGACTGTGGCATTCATGTAAAAAAAGGCAAAGAAATGTAGCCTGGGGACTTTTAACTAAAAGCACTGCAGAGAACAGAGCTATGCAGAAGGGTATTAATTTCCCCATCCTGAGCCAGGTGAACAGGCTTTGAAAAATCTGCTTAGTTTCTAAAATTTATTGGAAGGGAGAGAAGGGATAGACATGGAACATGGGTGCTTTGCGGAGGCCTCAAGTGAACAGACAGGAGAAATTCAGATAGGTGGTTGATTACTTGAGCTTATTTTTTTTCCCAAACAATAATAGCTTCATAGAAAACAAACTTTACTATAGAAGTAGTCAAGGAATACCCAAGACAACCTGTAGATGTATAGCCATAAAAAAAATGTCTTTTGCAGGTAGAATTAGTATATTGAGGGATGGTATTTTAGTGGACAATTTAACAGCAAAAAAGTCATCAGAATAATTAAAGGAAGTATGTGGAAGAAACAGTAGATATAAATAAGTTCTCCTAAGAATCAGTCTGGACACATTTGGTAATCCCAAAGTACAATAAAGAGTCACATGTATGCATCAGCAGAAGACCCTGAGCTGCACAAAAATTCCAGGAAAAGCCCTTCACAGCAGGTGTGACCTGAGGCACAGGCAGTGGGAGGAGTGACCTGTCAATGGGAAACCAGTTGAACTTCAGTGCCCACCATTCCCGCTGGGCATCAGGAAAACAGGGCATGTTGTTCAGCCCAGCTCAAGCAGCTGTGGAGGAAGAGTTGGGTTTGACTATAGAGGAAAATGGGAAAGAAATATTCTCTAGCTGATCTATAAAGTTCTCAGCTAATATGAAGGCAAAAGTAAACTGTATGACAGATGAAATACAGAGAAGGTTCAGCTTGTAGTACAAATATCTCTTTGATATGTGGTAGAGAATCTGTTTCCTCTGCATAGCAGGGAACATCACTGATAGGCACAAGAGAAAATGTTGCCAGCTGGGTGCTATGTGACAGAGGCATCACAAAAAAGGAGGGACGGGTGGGGGGAGTTGTTTTGCTAGATATGTGTTTAAAGTAGTCTACTTGGCCATTGCAGAAACTTCAAGCACAAAACTGATTCCCATTAAGAGTAATGTCCAAAGTGAAGGAGGATAAAGAAATTAAGGAATTTTTATGAGGTAATATGTGGCCATTTTAAGCAAGTTGATAGATATGACACAGACATGTGAAAATCATCTAAAGAAAAATACTGAAATAACACAATTTATCCAAAAAGATGGAAAATTTTGTGCTGGTTCTGTGTGAGACAGTTTTTCCTTCACAGTAGCTAGTACAAAGCTGTGTTTTGGATTTATGCTGCAAACCATGTCAATAATACAGAGATGTTTTCATTAATGCTGAGAAGCTTTTGCAGAGGTCTAAAGATTTTTCTTCTCCTCACCCCTCCCCACCAGTGAGGAGGCTGAAGGCACACAAGGAGGTTGGAGGGGACACAGCCAGGACAGCTGATCCCAGCGTATAAAGCTGGAGGAAGAAGGGGAGGACATTTGGAGTGATGGCATTTGTCTTTCCAAGTAACCATTGCCCATGGTGGAGCCCTGCTTTCCTGGGGATGGCTGAACCCCTACCTGTTCATGGGAAGGGGCGAATGAATTCCTTGGTTTGCTTTGCTTGCATGTGGAGTTTTTGTTTTCCCTGTTAAACTGTTTATATCAACCCATGAGTTTTCTCACTTTTACCCTTCTGATTCTCTTCCTCATCCCACCCAGGAGTGAGTGAATGAGTGGCTGGCTGGTGCTTAGTTGCTGGGGTTAAAGCATGACATCTATACAAAAGGATAAAAATATGTGAGTTTATTCCAGGCTTGGTTAGATAACGGGGAGTCTACTATTTCTTTTGGTTCAATTGGGTAAGAAAGGAAGAGAATTTTTGCTTTCAAAACTCAGTTTGGTAGACAACATTTCAGAGGAACATCTGCTGTTTGTTCAGAGCTGATATCATGTAGTTTTTGAATATGGCAGGATCTGAAAGAATCACAAGATAAAACTACTGGCATGGCTACAAATGGATTAGAAGCAACAGTTTTTTCTACTTCTTTCTGGCCTTTAGAAACCAGGCTAGGAATGATTAGACACCATTGATTTTATTCTAGATAAATAGAAGTTATAGCACTTCTGTAACACGCTGGGGACAGGGATGTGGTTGTATCTTTAAGGAGTAACTGGGACATAGAGAAGACTTTCTGAAGATAACTAAGTTTAGAAAACAGCATACTAAAAATCAGTGTGTCAGGTGTAGTAGCTGGAGGAGTATTGTTGCCCAAAGCTCTCAGGTGGGATTTGGCTCATGAGTGCAGATGTCAGCTCTGCTGTCCTTAGCTCTCGTCACTGGATGTAAGAAATGTGTCAAGGTGCTGCAGTGGGAGTGAGTATTGTGTGGTTAAAATGTATCACAAAATACAAAAATTGTTCTCAGCATAGCAGCAGCTTTTGCATCACTGAGATGCCTGTGTTTGATCTTGATGCCACAAAGGTGAAGCCTAAGGTGCAATATTGTCATGGAAAGAACTTCCAGTAGCCAATCCGTTCCTGCGCTGTTTCAGAGACTGAAATAAAACCAACAAGAACAAAAGATAAAATGTGGAAGACTCAAAGGAACAAGTGAATGAGATACAATAATTCTTCTGTATAAAGATGTTATCAGAAATAGCAAAAGAAATGGGTGAATATTTATATAATTGTATTGAAAGCAGCCATGTAGGCAAGATTTCCTGTAATGAGTTCAGGCCAAGGTAATACTCACATGATGCAGTGCCATTTTAATTGTGTCTAGTGGATCTGCATGTGCCCCTGAGAAATTTCAGAGGTTTTCAGAAGGATGCTTCTATAGGTTAGCAGAAAAATAACCCCAAGGCTAAGTAAAGCAAGTGAACAAGGTTACAGAAAAAGTTCAAAGCATTGTTTGGTTTTGCAGAGCATTCAAACTTCACCTACATGGTCAGAGTTTCCTCTTGAGCATAATGCTGAAATCAGTAATATCTGCAAGCATCTTTCCTGATTCCCAGCATTACCAGCCATGGTAAAATGAAAGATGGTTGTATGGAGGAAGGCAATAAAGATCTTGTTTTAATAAAATGCCATAGCTCTGAAACCTCTGAAAAGAAATTTCACAGCCAGGGCAGAAAACTGATGTATCTGGAGTTCGGCAGCAAAGCAGTTGAGTTCATGTGAAGTTAGGGAATAAGCATCTATCTAAGTGACATGTCAGACAGCTGAGGATTGTTCCTATTAGTGCAGTCACACCTGATGATGAAAATACTGGCCTTAGGTGCTGAAGCAGCCCGTGAAGAGAGCACTTGCTGGGATCCTGAGAAACCATTAACAACCACCTACTGTGCAGAGAGAGGACACTGCAATTACAGCTGCCACCACACGATCCTTGGATGCCACTGATGGCCATGTGCCCAGGCCTGAGCTGCAATGCTCCCTGCACAGTCCTGCTCAAAGAGTGAAAGCCTTCTGATACTTCTGCATAGGATTAATATGCAGCTTCATTAGTAATGTCATCTCCTACCTGCGTGTGTGACATAAGTGGATATACTGTACTTATGTCCACTGTGGTAACTTCAAATTAATGTAATCAGGTCCTTGCTTTTTCTGATCCAGCTTTACATCAGCATTATTATGTTCAGCACTCTGACATCAGCTCACTAACTGCTTCAGAATCCTGTGAGTTCTCACCCACCCTTTTTTTTTTTTTTTAAAGTACCTAATCCTCACCTACAGACAGCAATGGTGGATTCCATGGGAAGAATACAATTCATGGCCCAGGGAATGACTAAAACATCTGTACTTCATTGCCAGCAGGCTTTGGCATTGAGTGTCCTTCCCAGTCACTAGTAAAGTCCTGGAAAGCATTTCTGCAATGCTTTCAAGGCAGTAAAAATTTGCAGGACAAATTTGGTAAAATGGGAAGAAAATTGAAATAATGATTAAGAGAGTATAGCAATCAGAATAGTGAAAATGCCACTATTGGAAAGAGTAAGAAAATACAACATTTTTTAAAAGGATAAGAAATTTTGTTCAAAAGGGAGTTGCATATATCAATGTTTGTCTCATGTTTTGGGGGACAAGTAATATGGTTTTTAAGTAGTCACGGCCAGGAAAGCAAATACTGTCATTAGGAATAGCTTTAAGAAGTAAAGGGTAAAGAGTAGATAAAAATCTTGATTTATGAAAATGTAGAATTTTGTAAGATCTTAGGGATTCAGCTAATAGGCTTTCTAATATTCATAACCTTATATATAAAATCAAAATTTAATTGCTGTGGTATGGGCAAATTTAATTTGACAACTTCTCCTCCTCCTCTCCTGCAGGATTTCATTTATGTATACTGATATCAACTCCCCTGCCCCATAAATAAGCAAGTAAATAAAGATGTTTTCCACGTAAGCAGAGAGGGGTGTCGGCCGAAGTAGGTGTGTGCAAAGGGGAATGGAGGCTTTAGAGACAAGAGCCTTCCTCTCTGAGGCTGGCTGCAGGGAGAGAAGGACTTCTGAAGGCCTCTTCCCTTGTGTTTGTCAGCTCAAGCTGAGGTGCTCAAAATCAAAGCTGAAAGGAGAATGGAATTGTTGAGAAGTTAGTGAGGAAGTGGCTTATGTGGCTGAGAGGGGCAGCTGGACCCAGATGATGGAGATCAGCCCCCAGCTGTTGAAGCATGTTTGACCTGCAGACTTAGGGTTCTCTCTAAACTGTGATCAATCACTTCCATTTCTGCTCATGAGCTAAACTGCTGTGAAATGTCAGACTTCGACTGTCTTTTGCCTTGCCTGGACTTTGAAGGGAGCCATTGTCACCTACTGAAATACCTCTGAACAGAGAAGTCCTATTTTCAACCTAGTGCCTAATTTTCTATACTTTGTGGTCTAAACAACTGAGTGATTTGGGCATGGAAGTGGAAGGATCCCCAGTACACACAGGAATAGATTGTAATTCTGACTGTGACTAAGTGTTACAGGTTGATCTGGTTTTTTCCCTCTGCCTAATGTACTTATTTCATACTAATGTTTATTTGAATTTCACTCTCCATCTAGAAAATCATTTGCTGTCCCAATAGTAGCTCTGTAATTCCCCAAAGCCACAGAAGTGTCTGCTTCTATCCAGCCTATGTTGTGTATCTGAGCTATTGTATGACACAGCAACTGAATTAACTGCTTTGTGCCATTTTATTTAAGGTCCAGTGCTTTCTCCACAAGCTAAGTATAATATTAGAGGCAATAAACCTGAAAATAATACCTGTAGTTCCAAATATCAATAAGCACCATATTAAGAATGGTTTTTAGCAATGTCCAGGTACATGTGTTATGAGATCAGGACAGGGGAGCCTTTGGGCAACAAGTTATTGTCAGACAGTGTTTCTGTTGGTTTCAATTCTGTCATTTCTCAGGGCTCAGTTGTCTTAGTTTTGTGATTTTTGGTTATGTGTTCTCTCTTTGTGTTTTTGTTTTTTCTTCCCAGCTAGTCTTTCACCTTCCTGCTCATTATCTGTATGTGCCTCCCTTTTCAGACATGGGTGAGGTAGAAAAGGCAGAACATCTCATCTGTCACATGTACTTTCAAACATTGTTTTCCCTTAGCATCCCCTATGGAATCATTTTCATTGGGTCTCTTGGCTGGTGGTGTTGTGAATCACACAGGCTACTCCCATTTCTGTGCATCTTCACTTTGAGCTGTGCAGGTGACTTCCTGGCAAGCTTCAATCTCTGTGTAAAGGCTTAATTGAGCCTTGTGCTCATGGCTGAAAAGAATATTCTCTCTCATTCTAAATGTGCAGACAAGCTTCTTACTAGGGATTTGTGTAGGCTCCCAATCTCATGGACTTTAAAGATTCTTTCCTATTTTGTTTTTGGTTTTTGTTTTTTATACCTTTACTAAATCAACTATATGTTCAAAAAATACAACCAACCAACCAACCAGTCAGGCCCCCCCACAAAAACCCCAACATCTCCCCCACCTGTTCCTTTGCATTCACAGAGTCAGTAGTCCTCCAGACATGTCCGGGAGATGTTACACTAGGCTCCTAAAGACTATAAGAAGTAAATCTTTTAATATAAATGCTCCTTTTTTTACTGCCATGAAGCCCTCACATCACCTGTTAAAGGGCTTTAACCTCCTCTGGTCATTTTCCTCACTGATGAAGGGTTTGTCTCTGGGGTTTTTTTCCTCTCCTTTTCCCCCAGCTTTGGCAGAGCCATTTACTGTTCTGAGGGCTTTTTGTGTTTGTTTCCATTTGGAGTGCTTTCCTGTGTTATACTCCCAGTAACGGAGCCAAAGTGCCAACGGGGTCTGCTTCATTCAATGCCTGATCAGCAATGCAAAACATGAACCTCACTACAGAGTAACAACCATTCCCAGCTGCCTTTTGCCAGAGTCGTTTAAAGCACAGTTCTCTACAGCTGGCACAGAGTTTGGTAGGGACAAAGCCAAGCCTTAAGGGAACTAGGGAAACTGGAAGCCTTTACAAAGGAAAGCAGTAGTTTTGCTTGGACAACTGTGGAGCTAATGACTCCATGGGAAGCTTGTGGGCCCTCCAGCAGTGAGTGACCATACAGAGTCATCACTTTGTTGGTGACCTGAAGTCACTTATCAGCTTAGCATTTCTTTGCATCCTCTTCACGCTGACAAGTGATTTAGTTCTCTAACTAAAATTAGCCAGTGTTGCTGTCACAGACACCCTGATACTTACAGCCTAGCAGAATTTAAAAAGACACTTTTCCATCCCTGGAAGGAAGACCTTATTCTCCAGTCTGAATCTGGATTTTCTGAGAACTGAGATCCCAAGCCTGATGTAAAGCCAAGGCAGTCAAATATATCTTGGGGCACCAGAACTCCTTGGGTATCTTCTCTAGAGGCATCTTTGTCTTTTGATCTTGAGTATAGGTCTCAGACCTTGTAGATCCACAGTACTGACAGGAATTTGCTTTATGATGAGGACTAAAAATATTAGTAGTGTTAGCTGAACAGCCAAAGACTGAATTAACATCGATACAATTTGACTTCCAGAGAAGGGCTGAGACATATTGGCAAGAGAATGTGCAGAGACTTGGCTGGAAGTCTTACAGCTTGGCCTGTGCAATGCTTATAGTGCATAGCCACTTCATATTTAGCATTCTCTCATCTGCCAAATGATGCTATTTATATTATTTATCCTTTTTTGTTTTTTTCTTTTGAAGATGTTGTTATTTTATATATTTGAATTTGTAGTCTGAAAATTAGTTAATCACACTACAGATTACCCCTGGTCTGCAGTATCTGTTACACCTGTTCTAATTCATAACCTGGAAGGGTTTGGAACCAGAGACCTCAGGCTAACCCTTAGGATACAATGTTTTGCAATAGTTTTAACTGGACTTTTGTGACAAAAAAAGAATTTTATTGCTATAATGTCTCTTTAGTTAGTGATCTAAGTTTTTTTCTGCCACTTTGTGCCATTAAGTTTCATTCTGATGGTAAAAAGGAAATTCATGTTTTCTTTGTTAGGAAATGAGAAATGACAAATATTAAAAATTATATTATTGTATAACATCTTAAAATATTTAACATTTAAGAGTGTTTGCAAAGAATAATATTATCAACCACATATTTTTGAATGGCATCATTACTTTTACAAAACTACTATTTGATAAAAAAATCAATAAACAGCAGTATATTGGTGTTAGCCAAATAACTATCCAAATAGCACTGGTTGTACATATGACATTGACAACTTACAAAAATATTTTAGTAAAAAGCCATGGCATTGTTCCATCTTTCTATTTTTATTTCCTGAAATATTAATTTCTCACAATTCTGCTTTGCAAGAAGACATATTACACTTGGAATCTGCATGCAGTCCAAGAGAAAACCCTGATGGGAGACAAGCACTTGCCATAAATTAGTAGCTTTATGAATATTTGAGTTGGTTGCACTCATGGAGCATCCTGGTGGGTCAGGTCTGCAGTTGCTGTGGCTGTACAATTATGCTTCTCTGTGATGTGCAAGCACTGTGAGAAACAGGTCTGGGCTGACTGGAGGCAAAACTTTCTGTACAGTGATTAACATCTGAGCATGGAAGTAGGGGAAGATTAAAAAGAGGATAAAGGATATTTTCTGTTAAATTATAAAAGAGGAACATGCTGTATGAACTGCCCTCCTGTAATTTTCACTGTGTATGTAGGCAATGAGATAATGCATGCTAATCCTCGTGAATCTATAAAGAATATGTTAAAAAAAAATTAACTCTATGCTTCCTCCTGTGGGTGGCATTTTTAAAGATTCCACATAGCCTGGACATATTTCTTCAAAGTGGTAAGACTTGAAAGAATAATAGCTGTAAACTCAACACCCTCTTTCACTTAAGAAGCTCTGAGTAATTTGCAAGCAGCCTATTTCTAAGGTGTGAAAGTGTTACTTTATGAGGAACCAGCAAGGCACATTGGTCACTATCTAAAAGATTATATTTGTTTCCTATTGTGTAGACAGAAATTTTTGGGATTTAGAACGAGATAGATGACCCGAGAAGTCAGTGTAAGAAATCAGTGCCCATTTCTCAGGGATAAACATGGATTGCTGTCTTGAAGGTCCTACACAATTTCACAGCAACACCAAAACAGTGAGGGTTACTCTAAAGCTACTTTGGAGTAGCTAGAAATAGATTTGTGACCCAAGAGGATTCAAGAGGAGATCCATACAGATTTCATGCTCAATTCAGCAAGGCCAAGTATCACCCAAGATCCCAGAAACATCTGGTGACAAGTCCATCTGTAACCATGGTTGGAGAACAGTAACATACAGTTTAAAGAGTAATAAAAATAAGTTTGATACTTTTCTTACATGTACAATTAATAGAAAGCTGCTTAAGTAATGAAGGGCTAAAATTCTGTGGGAAGGGGTTTGGGTAGCTCCATGAACATGAAGCTCAGGACAGCAGGAGTGCTTTCATTGTTAATAGATGTAAGAACCCTGAAAGATAATTTTGCTTTTTCTGAATAGTAAATTTTCACTAATAAAGCATTAGAATGTGTAGGCAGTCTATCCCTGCCTCCACTGTCCTAATGTGCTGATAATAAAGCAAGTCTCAGGACTGACGTTGTCACTAAAAGGAACTTTTGTGAGAGAATTGCATATCTTTTGGTCTCACTTTTACCACACTAGCTGCTACTTTTAGAAGGCTCTTTAAGTCTCACAGATTTTTTTTTTTGCCCTTCTTCCCTAGAGCTACTTACGTTGCATCCTCTATATTAGATGGAGACATGCATAATTCAAAAGACATAATTAGAAAATTGAATATAAGCACTTTGCAATAACTGTATTATGAGTGCTGGAACTGTTATTATAACAATATAAAGCTGTGTTCAGTTCTAGTTTAAACAAGAGAAATGGTCTACCTGAGTTTGAGAACAAGTCTGATCTAGGACTTCATATGGGATCAGCCAGTCTGACAGCAGCATTGTAGCCTAGTTCTGGGAAAACCTTTCCAGGTAACTTTCTAGAGGGAGGAGAAATAGTCAGCAATACACAGAACTGCTGGTGTGACTTGTCTTAAAAGGAAATACATGTGCATGTAAGTTTGTGGAGCACAATGGTATTTATTTTTGGAAGAGTTTTTCTTTGTTAGACATTCTTCCCACCCTTAAAAGCTCTCAGATTAATCTTGATGCAAAATAGGAAAACCTATTAATTACCAAAAAAAATGCTTTACAGGATGGAAAACCAATTTTACATAGGTCCTTATTAGCTATATCTTCTCAGTGTAGCACAACTTTACTTTCCATGCCTCTTGACAGGTCTCAGTTTGACAAAGGAAGCTTAGCTTCACTAAAAAAACCCAAAAAACCCCAATTTTTTTATTCTAATTAACACTTTGACGTTCTTTTATAGAGCTGGAGGTGTATGAAATTATTCCCCAGGAGTTTGCCACCACTGGGAAAGGTGATTGATTCTGCAACCTGTAGCAAGTAATAGATAATGTATTAAGTAACACAGGGATGGTTTGTTTTGTTCCCTCTAAGTAGGAGACAAATTTCATCTTCATTTTAATTTTTACATGAGAGGCAGCACCACACAGAGGCACAGCTGCAAAGCTCAAACTTCTGCTGCTCCATATTCGGACCCCAATGAAGCAGAACATTAATCTGTATAGCAAACAAATGACTATCATTTACATAATTACATTTAGTCACAACTTATAACATAAGCGCATGAGTGAGAATGATGCATTTGCCATGTAAGAGATAGAAATTGTGCATCCACTTGGGCTTTGCCAGGACAGGAGGAGTAACAAAAAGAAGTGATTTTTCCAGTGTGTTAGAAGACTCACACATGTGATTTTGATTCCAGCCAGCAGTACTTGTCCTTTCTGCTTTTTTTATACAGGTGGGTTTTACTTCTGCAAGTGACTGAGAATTGAGGCTCTTTTGTGTAAACTTCTGATAATTCTTACAGTAATCTTCAGGGAAGAGGGGCAAAAAATTATCTTTCTCCAGAAATGTTTCCATTAACAATTCATGATTTATGTGGAAATGAAAGGAAGTGACTAGAAACTAAAGGGACTTCCCATAAATCTGTCTTGTATCTCCAACTATGGCTCTTATGACTACCATAGTTTTCCTACACTAGTGATTAAATAGAAGAGAGTAAAGCTTCCATAATTTTTTTAAAGGTTCCATAACATTTAATATGTCATCTTTCCCCAGAAGAATATTAACTAATAATTTTAGGCACCATTTTTATCCCTCTTTGATTACCAATATTTGGTTTCTCATCTCTACCATTTTCTTTTTTTTTGCCTTCCTTTTCTTATTTTTCTTATCTTTTATTCTTTTCTGTTTTACTCTCCTTTTTTCCCCTCTTGATTTTCACAAGTCAGAAGGGAAGCAATCATCCCACCAACTGATATAAATAATTGTTACAGTATCTCTACCAGTTCCCCCTCACTCTTCATATTTCATATCTTTTCCTGTAATTCTGTTACTGTTTGAACTATTGGACAACTATTTCTGATATTTTTTTTCATTTTTAATTTCAATTATTTCTCTGAGGTTTAGATTTCTCACATAAATGTCACAGAATCAGTTCTGTAATTCTGAAGAAGGTACACCTGCAACTCCAGGTTTTGGAGAAAACGGAAAGTAAAGTCATGATATAAAAAGCACCTTATCTGATAAAATTAATTAGAACAAAAATAAGATAATTCAACTAAAACCTGTCTTTTGTTTTCTCCTGGAAATTAGACCTCTGTCAGATAACTCTGTTTGGAAAATAATCAGTCTTCTGTTCAGGTATTTTGGTTTTTTGGTTTTTTTTCTCCCATCCGGCAACTTGCTGGGGGTTTGCCATCCACTCAGAAAGCAGGTCAATAAGGTGGAGATTTTGTTCCTCATTTTGGGCTTTGCCAGGACACTTCTCTGACAGAGTGCTCTGAGGTTGCATGTCCAGCTCTGAATGTCTGCGTGATTGAGTGGTAAAGAAAATGAGGGACTAGCAAAGAGTAGCCCTGTAGTGACAGAACTGCTTAGAAGGCTCTGGGTGAGTAACAGTGTCTGTTTAGGCTGTACACGATTCCACATGCCCACTGTACAAACCAACAAAGAGCTTTAGATACCAACACATCCCCAATGAACAGTGTTGCATTTAAACACAAGGTGAGCAAGAGGCCTGACAGTTTTTCTTTTGAATCAAAGCCTTGATCTAAATTGAGTTTTGGGAAGGTTGCCTGCCATGAGTGCTAATATCCCTCCTACTTAAATCTTTTTACTGACTGAGCCATGTGACCGTGCTGTGTTCGAAAGAGTTGGAGCCAAAGAAATCCCAAAGAAAGCTTTTAAATGCAATAGCAATGTTCGTGTTCAACTCCCACCCATTTTATATAAAGTAAAATGTAATAAATTTTAGAGAAATTTTCATGAAAATCTATTGCATTCATCATAAAATTCAAATAGATGCATCTCAATTGCACTTCACGTGGCTTCCCTGTTTTCAGAGATTTAAACTCTCAGAACTCTTCATGCATTCTTAAGCACTGCTCCTATATAGTGGGAATAAAAAATGTTCCTCAATCAAATTTTTGGGTTTTCATCCTGAAAAGTAAATTTACTATATTTAGAAGACCTGTCTTGGAAATGGATTTGCAAATGGTGTAGATGCTTTTTTTAATTTTTTATTTTTTTTAATCCAAGCAGTTAATATGTTGGGAAATACAAGAAAAGTTCTGTGACCTCTGGACTACTTTTGAATTCAGCCTTTTTTTGCTTAAATAAATCTATCTTTTGCCTTTGTGCAACTCTTATTAACTCTCTGGTAGTTCCCATGATACAAAGTAGATTTATGCAAAGTAGGACATTATTTGTCCTTTCAGTGGGATATTTTGTATGAGTTTATCTTGTGATTAATCTTTGGCCAGAGGCAACAACTGAAGGAAGTAGTTACACACAGAGT
>JAWWLZ010000174.1:7468764-7495603 GCA_035041345.1 Poliocrania exsul
GGTATTACAAATACGTAAAAGGCTGTGTATGGAGTGAACAGTTATATTCTGGAAATGATTGTCCACAGGAAATTTTATCACAGCGGGGCAGATCAACAACTAATAAGGTTTTGAAAGGATAAACCTTCAATTCAGTTTGGTATGGACCCTCTTATCTCATGATAGCAATTTCTTTTCTTTTGTGATTGCATGAGGTGCTGCATGTGTCACCCTGAGGTGTGCTTCATACTCAGAAGTATGGATACCTCCTTAGGAAAGGGGAAGGGTTACTGTGGGCTTCCATAAGCAATGTGTGGGCATCTAATGGAAACTACTGAGATGTGTTTGTCTAAAAGACCGTGGAAGTTCCACTCAGTAGTGCCCTACTGTGAAATGTTTACTTCAGACAATCTTAGAACCATAGATGAAATAAGAAATTTTTAGTGTTAGTAAGTTTAGATAACATTTTAAAAATAGGCTGGTACTTTTTTGGTGGGGATAGTAGTAATTAGAGCAGAGGCATATTCTAAGTGATCAGTAGTATTACAGCTTAATATACTGTGTAGTGAGTTGTTTTATTACATATAGTAATGTGTTACTGGAAAATAGACACCTTTCAGCATATGCTTTTGTCAATGAAATGATATAAAAAGATCCCTAATGTCAATCAATTTGATCTTTTAGTGCTAATAAAAAGCAATCTTCTCATTTATATTCACTATACAATTACTGAACTGTATTTCTGTAGGAAGCTGACAAGCCCCTTGGAAGCAATAAAACAGATATGTTCTTGAAGATCACATTCCAACCCAGCCTTCTGTATCTTTATAATTTTGGACAGGTTTCAGAACCTATGGGTTTTTTAACTGACCCACATAAAAATGATCCACAGTTTTGAGGATTAAATAACACTTGGGGAGAAACCAGTTCTGAATCCAGAAATGACTGGGTCTGGAATGGTGGTGATATCTCACAAAGAAATATGAGAGGAAAAAATATAATGAAAACTTCTTTTCTAGCCATTATGGAAGGGGTCTCCATGCTGAAGAGACAACATCTGTACTGCACAGGAGAAATCCAGAAACTTAATTTCCTTCTGTACATCAATATGTCCCTGCCAAGAGCCAAGTTACGATACTTTAGGAAGATAAGAGTGAGAGGATGAACTAGAGTATACTTTAAAAGAAGGGTCCATTAAGTCTACCACCTAAGAGGATTTAGTTCATTTCCTGATGACATGATAAATATTATCTTGGGCAATTCTTAAAACCTAAGGGTGCCTCAAGTATCCCAGCACCCTGATAACAAGATTACAGTTGTAACAAATATTGTGAGATACCTTTTGCTTTGTTTATTGAAGTAGGTACTTGGCAAAAAATAATTAAAAACTCCAAACAATAAAATTAGCGGGAAAGGCTTACAGCTTTCTGTAAAGCTACTGTGGTAGATGTAGGGGAGCAGAGAATAAGAATGAATTTACCACACAGCAGAGTGATTAATGATGCTATGAGTCAGTCACAATTTATGCAAGTGCTGTGGAAAGTTCTTGCCTCTGAGATTTGTGAACACAGTCCAAGTTCAGGAAATACAGTGAGCTGCTCATCAGTCAGTGCAGAGTGATAGTGTTAGCTTTATCAAATCTCTGGGAGTTACATGGCAATTTTATAATCCAATTCAATGTGCTGCATGTTGGCACTAAGAGGTGTTTTAGGATGTTGCCTAGGCTGCCCTTTCTTGTAACTTTGGAGAGGAATCACTGTTTTGCACATTTCTCTTTACACTCTCTCAGTTCCACCTTTTGATGTGGTTATGGCGCCCATCTCAAAGCCCAGGGTCTTTTTTCTTGAGTGTGAACAAGTGATTCAGATCATGGTTCCTTACAACTTCCCGCTCTGCTTCCTTATCCCTACTCCAGAGTTATGTTTTAAGGAATAGAGGGCTCTGGAAAATAAGTAGAACTCAACATTTACACTGATGCATCTTTACTACAGTGACCAATGCAGAGAGTAGGGCTTGATGGTTGTTCCTTTTAAAGTAACACAGCTCAGAGCACATCTGCTCCCCCTCAGAACACAGTTCCAAAGTGATTATCATGCTTAATGACACAGTCTAAAATACATTCATGAGAAATCCCATCCTGATGTGCTGTGCAGCTTCATTTGAGCCCTGGCCTGGCAGAGCTCAGGCCTCTTATCTGTCTCTATCCACCCACTCTGTGCCTACTTCAGACATGTGGTAAAATGACAATGTGTTTATCCCAGGTTCAGTTTCCCTTTGTTGCCAATTGACTTTAGACTTTGCCCATATCCTGATCTCTTTATTGAAATATTTCCCTTTCAGATCTCAGTTCTGACAAGACACATGAATTATTCAAGAAACAAGTGTATGTATGCAGTTGCAGTAATCACAAAGTAGAACACCTTTCCTATTTTATTTTGAGTTTCAGCTAACTCTAAAAAAGATCTTATCTAACAAGCAGGCTCAGGCAGCAGTGTATGCAACATTAAAAGAGTAGTAATTCAGCAACTGTATGATAACACAAATTAGAAGTGATCTTTTTCAGCACATTACTGTAAATTATGAACTTTAAAGGTCACATGACAGCCAGATGGAAGATTGCATAGTATATTAAGTAACTGTTTACTGCTCTGGGGGTCTGCATCTCTTCTTGGGTCTGATGCTTTCTTCAGCCCCAACACAGTAATTACCATTTTCACAAGGTTCAGCTTATTAGAGTATCTGAATGTGTCAGGGCAATGGAGGGCACACTGCAGCTGAAAGATCAGTGAGGAAACAGCTTCCCAGGAAAAGTACCCAGAAATTGAAAAGAATGAATAGTAACTAATTAATAATTTGCCTTCCCTGGGAGTTACTGGGTGTGATTGCACTTCAGGCCTATAGTCATTCCCCTTGCTGTTGGCCAACATTTAATGTTTTCTCACCACGATCCCATTAAACCAGCAAATTAAAAAAAAAAAAAAAAAAAAAGAAGCAGACAGCAGACTCCTGTGATTCTACTTGGTGTCCTTTTCAGCAAGGGAATTGCTAGGCTTATACAGAAATCAGTTTTGAATGTTGATCCTGGGAAGAAAAATGATTTTTTCATGGTTCATCACCTTATTATGCGTCTGGGCAATAAAATAAACCAGTAACCAACAATTCTGAGGTAGTGGGCCTGTCCAAGTGTCAAGATAAGCTGGGCAAATTATAGTTGCCCTTGAGTTCCACAGAAGAGGTGAAGTGGACAAGTTTCCTCCTCTGGGTGGGTGTTGCCTAGAGGTTATCAGGCTCCAGGAAATTTCTGGCAAGTCTCCACAGCACTGAGCTGCTTGAGATTCAGTCTTTGAATCTTTTACTGTCTGAGGCTCAATATCCTTCTGATTTTTGTTGCCAGAGATCTGAAGACAGATATGTTGCTATTCACTTTTCAGCCTTGATGCTGTTAACCTAAGCCCTCTTCCTCATTCCCAAACTTTCAGTGCCTTTTTTAAGACACTACATTGTGCTAGCCACAGTAAAAATTCATTACTGTTCAGTAGACTTTGGGAAAACTCAGCAGTGAAGTTACAGTGAATCCATCCTTGAAGCAGATGCTGCCTTTAGTATGGAAGTGATATGGAAGGTTCAGTTTGAGTGTGGCATTTGGAAAGAACAATATAGGAAAATTCACCACAGAGAGACCGAGGTACTATGCAGTTATTTGTTGTGTTTGGTTTTTTTTTTCTTTTAAGGAATATCTTATGCCAGACCCAAGACACATTTTCACATAGTGATATCTGTGGAAAAAAATAAAAAAAAAATACTGCACAGAAAAACAGTATTAAAGAAAAAAATTCTTGAATGGGAAAGTCAAAGGGGAGAGAGACTATGCAATTTGCTTAAAAAAGAGCACCATCTCAATAGGAACAAGCCTGCAGAAAGAAATAAAATATGGAAAATGCAGATTGCAGGTCCTCTTGGAAGAGCTTGTCTACATAAACACATTTTGCATTTGAGTTACATTTTATTTCTGGTTGCAAGATCTTCTGATGAGAGTTAGATATTTGTTTCCTTACATATCCCACAGGGCACCAAACACTCTGCCAACAGGAGAGTTAGAAATAGAAAAGGTGGATTAAAGGCTCATTTGTACATATTGTAAAAACTTCATCAGGACTTAGTTTGCAACAGCAGAAATCCCAGAAGTTCAATGACGAATCACTATGGTTGGCATTATTTATTGACTTTATGAACCCTCAGTATAGGGGCCTGAAATGCTGCATTGTTGACATTTTACAAATTTATTATAAGTGTACCCTAGTTTAGGCAACCACTCACTCATGCATTGCCTGAAAGGTAACAATATTTTGTGGTTGCCTGTCAGTGTGTGTTATCTGCTCTGAGAAGGTACAGCTTTGAAATACTGATATATCTGCTCCTTTTCTCCATGTTTGTCAGTCATCTTTGTAGGGAGAGCAAAGCTGATGGTCAGCTGCCAATCTGTTGCCAATGAGGCATGGGTGGTGAATATTGCAGCGTGGCCTGGGCAGCTGAGCAGTTACAGTGCTTCTCACGTCTGTGCAGGCAAAGCCTCTGAAGGAAGATGTACACCCGTGTGAATGCTGCCTGTCTATTCCTTTTCTGTTGGAAAATCAAATAAAAATTGTTGTCTGTAACTCAGGGCACATCAGTAATTCAGATTTTCTCCCTCGTCAGCTTTAACCTAACATGCCCTCAGCTTTACCATACATGAAATGCTTAGTTGTTTTATCAGTGAAACCAACTTCTTTTCCTACCCCACCAAAAAACTTCTGTTTAAGCAACTTGCTGGTTCTTTTTCTTGCACTATAAGCAGAGCTCAGTGACAGGCAATTTGGGGAAAGTTATGTTAAGTAATAGCAGGAAGTTCTACTGAAGCTGGTCCTTTCCTTCACTTCTGCTGAAGATGTGATGAGGGAGACCCATTTTAGCTCATACTGTATGGAAATTCTGTATTTTCTCTCTCACACATTGAATTGACACTTTGTTGAAAGGGTTTTTATGAAAACAAGTGTTTAGTATTTCTATAGTTTCCAAGAGATGTGAAGTGATTCACAAGGTTAACAAAATTGTTTCTTTTTTATCTTAGATCATTCCTACTGGTTTCATTTTTGTCATCAACATCCAAATGCTATTGCTTTTTAAAGTCTTTGACTAGATAGCCTATTTTATTTAGTTTTATACATATTAATTTTTCATTTGTAGCTAGTCACTTACTAATTAAATAAATACTTCTTATAAAAAGCATAGAAATTCATCTGGTATAAAACTAATAAACAGGCATTTGTTCCACAGAGCATATTCCAGTGAGGAGCACTGAATTTCTGTCCTTCTTTTCAGACCAGGGTAATCTTTCAGAATTTGGACCTGCATTATGATGCAGATTTTGAGTATATATTGTGTGGGTTTAAGATAACTCTTTCTTCTTGAAAACCCTTTCCTGCTTATCCTTTTTAATATTGTGTTTATTTAATTGCTAAGCCATAATTAATATTTTGCTTCTGTTTTCATTATTTACTACAGTAGCAACTGCTTGGCTAAAATCTTCCCACACACCAAAGTGAATTTCAAAATATTCAAGTGAAAATACGGCTTGGATTTTTTTTCTATTTATGTTATTAAGAATTGAGCCTTGAAAGCCAGAGGTAAATTATTTGAGTAGGTTACTGAATCATTGCCTCCTAAATATAATTAACACATGAGAGTGTACTTATACGGTCAATCAAAGTTTTTAGTGCTAGAACATCAGTGCTAGTGAAATTGGAGCTTTCTCTTGCAAAATCTCTTTCCAGTTACTCAGTCAAGAACAACTTTTAACTTGTCTCTAATCAGGAAGTTATGATTCCTTGAATTTAGTGATCTTTGAGTGTCAGATGTACTTGGATGATTTTGTCTCTCCAACTCTGCCTCCATTGGCAGGTACTGTGGATCAGACTCATGATGTAAATCAATTGATGCTGAAGACTGAACATCCACATGATGGGCAACTCAAGCAGCTGCAGTTCAGCTTGGGTCTGCTCTGACCCTGGGGACTCTCTGATGGTAGAGGGCACCCAAAAGTGCTCCTGGACTTCATTTTCCAGCTACTCCTATGCTCAAGAAACCAAGTTCATGCATGATTACCAGATAAAATAGTGCATATTCTTAGAACATACTAGTACTAGACACCTTAGAAAGATACAGTGACTGCAAATATTTATTGTTGAAATTTCTTCTGATCCTCCATTGATCATTCCCCTTGGCTGGAGGATATTCCGCAGATATTATTTCTGGATTTTTATTGTAATCACATGTCAGTTTTCTTTAGCACTATTAGCTTGCATTGTGTTTATTCATTAAAAACAAAGAAAAGTATTCTGCCTTTCTTATATATACACATATATATATTCAAACGTGAGGAGAAATGTCACATTGTTGCCAAGTGCTTTTACTTAAAGGTAATCAAATAATACAGCTGTCTGTGACCTTACTCAGGGGAGCTACAACAGAACCTGTTTTGTGTTTGTACCTGCATTTGATGTGGAAAGCATTGTGGGATAGGTAGCTGCATAAAGTAAGGATCAAATTGATGTGCCTTTACCTAAAAGCATGTAAGTCTTCTATTTCTCCTCTATCAATGAAGTTTTCTCTTTTGGCTTCTCTAACGGTTTCTGTATAATATTCCTAAATACCTTTAACCTCATTGTTCATCCATACAACATCTTCTCAGAGCAATGATGCCAATCCCATGACAACAGCAACAAAAAAGAAAATAAATTATTTTCCTTTCACGTTCTAGCTGGAGTTCTTGATGAGGACACTGTCTGAGGCCAAGTTCTTACTTTCACTTTTTAGTCTCTTCAGGATTAAACGGTAAAATCTTAAACACTGAAAATCCATTGCTCTGAATTACTTCAGTCACTATTCTTTCCTAGGAGGAGATTTCAGTGGAACAGAGTTTTGGCCAAGTTGTTACACCTTTGCCATGTTCGGGGACCAGCTGTGTCTATTTTGAGGGCTATTTCTGAGTCAGAGTACTGAACAAGCTGCTCTTCTCCACACATGCCTATTGCATGATCCCAAAGACTCTGCCAAAGTTGCCGTTGGCAGCCTGTAGTGCACACGTGATTTCCTCTCCCTGGTGCTGTCAGGGGATGTCCAGCTTTGAGGGGTGTGCATGGCCAGGGGTGAGCCTGCTCAGATAGACTTCAGTGCTTTTTAGTTTCTGGAAGCCTGTGCAGACCTAAGGCAGGAAAGCCACTCATTCTTTGTGGTTATAGACTTCCATAGCTCATTATAGGAATGCTGGTAACACCATTTAGGGGCACAGCAGTTTGCTTTTCGAAACAAGTACCTTGGATAAACACTTCTTACCCTTATAAGCTTTCCATTCCTTTGACATATGAGACACAATGAATAGGAGGGAATTATTTCTGTGAGTGAAGAGAAAAAAATATATTCTACACACTTTCAAAAATCAACAGAAGGTACTTTATGTCCAAACAATTTAATATATACTATTTTTTAAAGGGAAAACCCTCAAACCTTCATACTGTGCAGTTTTTCACTATAAATAAATAATAAATCTTATGGTAGAAAACTATGATTTTTTCATAAACTTGTCCTTTTAGTTGTCACTGCTGAGTTTGCCTTCTGATTGCACAATGTGATAGTCCTCTTACCCCTATTTGCATCGATTTACTTTCACATGTTCCAAGATAACAAGTAAAACTTCTCCTAGTTTTTTACTTAGTTAGCAAATACAGCACTCTAGAATTAAAATAGGTAACACCTCTCCTCTGACAGCTTTCCAGTTCACTGCAAATACCCACCACTGCAAAAATGAGAGCAGAGGGGGGTTGGTTTGTTTGCTTTTACATAAAGCCAAGTGTTCTATGTATACATCCTACCACTTGGAAACAACAATAACCTATTTCTCATTTGCCATTTGTTTGCTTGTTCTGGAAAGTGTATAAGGCTAAATGAGTAGCCCCCTGCCCCAGGTCAGAAGGGAGACCCCTTTCTATTCTCCATCAGGGGCAAGAAGGACACCTGCCTCTGTTTGCCACGCGTTGGCTGACCTCAGAGCACATGAGATTTGGGCAGCGAGTTTGCACGTTGTCACTTGTTCCTTTCTAGATGAAGTGTAATAGGTGTCACAAGTTCAAGTGAGGTGACATAGGGGTAAAATCCATATGAAAACAGGCCTCTGGTACCCACTGGTTTAGGGAGCAACACAATTCTCTCAATAATTTTAGCATTTGTACACTGTAGCATATAAGTACTTTTCATGTATTGCCTCTGAATGACTCGTAAATTAAGCAGTTCTGAAAATATTCAGTGTTTAGAGTTAAAAAGAATATAAAAAAGAGGACATGTACATGTAATGCTGTCTTAGAATGGATCTTTGTATCTGCTTCTGTAGTTTGTCTCCAGATTGCAATGGGGCAGGGTAGGTGAAACCGCACTGCCTTTGTGTAGCTGGTTGAGGGTGTGCTGTCAAATGCAGAAATATGGGTTTAGGAGCTGTCAGGTGACAGGAATACTTGTCCCCTCACTAGACTCACCTCTTTATTACCCAAATGTGTAACACTGTTGAACACAAGACAGCTGTAAGGTTTTTCGTTTTCTACATAAAGATATGGAGAGAGAAGGAAAACTTTATTTTTGAAAAAATAAAAGTTCATAGGGCAGTGTTTGTCAGCTTTGTGAAATTTCCACATGTATACATAGACAGGTAAATGCATAAGATATTTTGTACCTTCCACTTCTTTGTGACACAACCCTGCATCACCTGAGCACCTATAAAATATTTCATATTGCAGAAAAATTTTTAAGAGGTTTTCTGATTTACTTGGGGAAATGAGGGATGGGAAGATTGAGGGCCACAGTCACATCTGCTATAGTATTAGGGCAATCCCATTACCGTGTCTTCATGTACTTTAGTTTCGGCAGCAATTTCTTGGGTCTGGGGGGAGGTGTATGTTGGCTTTGTTGGTTTGGGGTTTTTTTAAGTCATAGGGAGGAGTTCAATATTCAGTGTTTGAAATGGAAATATTAGACTCCATGTACACTTACACTTTAAAGATCTATCTGCAGCTGTAAAACTAATTTTGCAATAAAGGGTGTGTTCCAGTGAATTTTTTTGGTACTCTTTTGTAAAATTTCTCAATTTGTGAAACCTGGAAGTGTGAAATGCACTGTGAGAATCAGGGTGGAATTATCCTGGGTTTATACCCTTTCTCCATCTATGTAACTCCTTTGACTGCAGCAGTCACAGCAGCATGTGACTAGAGGAACATGTTTGTATAAATTGGATTATGTAAAGTAAGAATTTGAGGGCATGAATTTGTAAGGATTATTGTCAGAGCGAGATCAAGAGCTCCCACTTTTATACCTCCTTCTGTTCTTAGGGAAATGTAATTTTGGCAGTACTGGATATATAGGATAACAGAAAATGTTATAAAACACAGTACTGTACATTCCTGAGTGTTCAGTCTGTTGCACGTCACTGGGAAACAAGCTTCGGATTTCTTCTGGAAAGTTTGTTGCTGGAAGAAGGCTCAGCAATGTGGTCTTGGCCCATTTGTCACAGTTCCTCAGGATGAGTGACTGCCATAACCTCACATGCTCACCTGCCTGCTGGCTCCCCGCCAAGGTCATTCCATGCATCCGTCCGTCATTCCAAATAAATTTTTTCTATGATACTGTCATGAGAAATTGGATGACACCTCTGACAGGCACTTCCATCTGGGATATTTTTGATTGTGAGTGCATTGACAGGACATTGAGGGTCTCTGACTTATGCTAAATTTCTATTCTGTTTTGTTAACTATGCAAAACCTGCCTAAACCCATGGAAAAAATAATTTTTGTTTCGCAAAGTGGGAGGTTTTCTTTTTTCTTTCCATACAGAAGTACATGTGGGCAGATTTCAAGAGTAATAGAGGCATAAGAATTGAACAAGGGGAAAACAAGGACACAACCAGTCCATACTCAGCCAAGCAATTCTGACCGTGTCATGGTGGCCACAGTGTTTGTGCATCAAGTAGAGAGCAGTGACCTGCTTTTTCACCACATTAATGATCCCACTTTACATTTACTGTGTCAGCTTCAGTACCTGATGGATATCAAACTTTTCACCTAAGACTGTATTAGATTACCCTGAATCGTATTCCATTCTAGCCCTGGGGAATATTAATCACCACTTTATTATATTTGCTGAAGAAGTTGGAATCCATTATTGTAATTTTAAACTAAACTTTATGGAGTAACAGAGATTGAACTAACATACACTTATTAATTAGCATTAGAGATAATTAGGAGGACAGAAAAAAATATGCCAGCAATAGATTTTCCCACATGATTCTGAACAAAGTAGCGTGGAGCTATCTGAATTACCTTACTCTGAGTACTTTATAAAATTCATTGCTCAGCATTTCAGAAGTAAAAGTTCTTTCATTGTGAAATACAGGTCAGATTGTGTTAGACTGGAATCTAATTTAATGTAGCTCCTACTACTCCTTTAATTTCCCAAAGCACTTTACAAAGCAATAACAGGAACCAGTAGTGTGATACAGAAGCAGGTAAATCTATAACTTATTTGCAGTGGGCCAGTTCCAGACTTGTTGTTAGCTCATGTAGCTCCACTGCCTGTGGTGTGAGGCTGATTTACACTAGTCAGGATTTGGTTCAAAGCCAAGGTGTGTACATAAAATGGCAAAGCATACAAAATACAGAAACAGAAAATGGTATCCAGTAGATACTATTTATTCTTACTGGTTTTTAGAGCCTTGTGATCCAACACCCACGGAATTTACTAAGAGGTTTTGGCTCAGATCCCACATGAGCAGTAAGATCCTAAATTTTTCTCTGAAGGACACTAGCAAAGGGACAAATGAGCTTTCCTTAAATGTCCCATCAGCCACTTTTATAAGTGAAGGTGTATTGCAGGTACAATAAAGCATATGGAAGAATATATATCATTGTGTGCTCATAGGAGAAAGATGGAAACACAGTATATATTTTTATATTTTTTACTGAATTAAGGGTTTGTGGATCACAGCTCTGTCTTCTAATGTTAATACAAATCCAGTGGCCACTGCAGATAAACTGTAGTTTACTAATAACTCATACATTCTTTTCCCACTGCCCTGTTTATAACATAGCAGGTTCTGAAAGTCTTGCCTTTGACCTCCAGTGTTGTTGATATCTGAATCAAATACCTTCCATTTATTGTTTGAAAATTTTATTTTTTGACTGGATAGCATGACCATAAATATGCCATAGGAAAAAAATGTATGTCTTGACTAGGCATTTTGCATGAAAGTTTACTTTGCTATAGACTACTTCAATATTATGTGTACATAACAAATTCCCTTCATCTGCACTTCAGTTTGAACTTTCTGGTTTGAAAAAATATTATTGATATTATTTCAATGTACACTTTATATTTTGCTTATTTATGTTGGAACATCTTGGAATGGGAAATTGCTTTTTCTGGTTATTTTTTTCCAAATAGTGTTATGGTCACTCATTTTCTACACTAAAACATTGATTTAAAAACATTTTTCCTTCTTTGTAAAGCTGAACTATTTGTCACTTTTCTCTTTTCGTTTTCATAAATGTATAATCTGCATTTGAAAATACTGACTTTTGAGCAGGTGGTGTTTTTGTAGTCAGCTTCAAGATTGTTAATTTTTTAATATTAAAAATCAATAAGAGACACTGACTATTTGAGCTATATTGGCCACTGTTTTGGTGATATTGTCTGCTACTGGCATGTAAGGAGTAATTCAAAACTGATAGGAATGGGAATAAAAGTTAATTTTGTTCACCAGAATTTGTAGAAAATGAAAAATGTAAAAGGAAACCTTTATCAGGACTTGAACAGTGTGACTTTAATGCTTATCTCATACAAATATGGTTGCTCCTCTGGAGTGCATAAAATGAATTGTTTGGCACTGGTTTAAGCCAAGTCACTGTCAAGACATTACTGACAGCCCTCACCATAAGGGCTTGGTGTGGATGTGGCAAATAATAACCCCCTCACTAGCATATATTCTCTGCACTGCATGGCTTCATGCACATTGAGGGAGTCAGCTGAGTTTCCACTTTTTTTTTTTTTCCTTGGTAGGTGTGGGAGACATGACATTCATGTGGCATAGGTGTGTTTTCAGCATCCTTCTTCAGCACTGACCACTCTGCTCACAAACAATAAAAGCAAAATTGATTTATGTTTGCATTCAGGAACAATCCCAAGTGCCAGTACAATTGTCAGAAGAGGGCTTGGTTTCACACATGTGCAGTAGTGATAATCACGTGTGCTTTTGTCTTTTATTGCAGTCACACAACCACAGAAGCCCAGGATATGCTGAGCTGGAAGGGACCCACAGGGATCATTGAGTCCAACTGCTGGCCCTGCACAGGACCATCCCCAAGAGTCACACCATGTGCCTAAGAGTAAGTCAACTGCTTAATAATACTTCCTTCAGCTTTCCAAGTGAGTTCTATCTTTAGCATATTGGAAAAGTCAACTGACTTCAGCATTTTAGCTAGAGAATTTGGAATTACTGATTATTTATCAAAATGTCTACACATTCAGTCAAAAATATGAAGTGCTAGATCTACACCACTGTTAGGTCTCCAGGGAAATGGGAAAGGAAGGAATCTCCTGTGGGAATTCATCATGAATAGACAACAGCAGCATATCAGCTATTTTAGCTATTTCTTTACAGATGGTTTGACAATCTGTTGTGAGTTATACCCCACCATGCAGTCTTCCCTCTCTGCTTTTCTTCTAGTGCTGATGTCTCCAGGTATCTAGCTCCAAAAAATAGCCCAATCCACTTTGAATGACATTCTTTGTGTGATGAGCTTTCTACAGGTACCCACTGACCAGCAGGGTGACTCCAAATCCTATTGTAATCTGCCAGGTAGAGATAGATAAATCTATTAGCCCAGGCTGGGCTTGTTTCATCATTGTGACAGCTTCCCGTGAGCCAGCATTCATCAGATTCCTTCAAAACAGCCACCTCCACATCATCTGACAGCTACATTTCTATGACTGGTCTCTGGGTTACTACATCTTCAATCTGCACCTAATTACTCATTAATAAGCCAGATACTGATCCACTCCCAAACCCCCTCCCCCTGGGCCCATTGTTGGGGGGTTTTTTGTGTGTTTTTTTTTTTTAATTTTTTATTATTATTTTAAATTGATTACTGGATTTTGACTGTGATACTGAAGTGATGGCTAAAATTACTGCCATGAATATTTTTGCATGAACTTCCTGGCAATTTTGTCAATCAAAATTCAATGAACACCTAAATATCTTTTGTTTCTTATTAAAAGACACTGGACACATCCAGATAAGCACAGCAACAGGTTTCTGTCTAAAGAGGGGGCAGAAAGATTACTGTGCTATTGTACGTGCTGCCACAGCCACTCTGGAGATCACATCAAACACATGTATAAGCACTCTTGCTACAGACTAACAGCTATTTTGCCTCTCTGTCTGCTATGTTAAAAGACAGCAAAAATAAAAGTTCAAAACCAATGAGGGAACAAAGCCTGCTTTTAGCCACAATTTTAAGATACTGTGTTTTCAGAATTGTACTATGTAAAATACTTAAATTATGTATATCACAGTATGTGTTGCTTATGGAACAAAAAGCACTATTACTGCTTTGATTCACTCACCTGAGAGGACAAGTGACACACTAAGTGTCTACATGGCATCCATGAGAGCTTTGCTGGTGCCCAGCACTAGAAGATTCTCCTGTGAACTCCTACTGAATATGTATCAGCTTTAATCCTGGGGGAGGGTCAATTCTTTATGAAGTATTTTAGTTCTTCAGAGCTTTCTGTCTCACTCAAGTCAGGGTCATGAGCCTTTTTCTACCTCCTTTTCTACTATTCAAGTCACTGAAGTTAATTTTCCACCTTCAAATCACTTTGTTGAATAATCATGAAATCTAATATTAAATAATTTCTTTTAGTTCTTTACAGTTGGAAAAATGAGCAATGTTGATAATCAGAGCATTGGCCCTTCACTAGAAGGGTGTACTTAGCAGAGTGTGTTGCCATGCAAGCTTTAATCCCACAGGAAACAACAGTCCCAGTGGTTTCAGCTGCAGTGAAATGTCTCAGCTTTGCAGCTCTTTGTGGCTGCAAATCTATTAGCAATGACATAAGATCATTGCATCATGCCAAGTTGAAAGTATATCAAGGCAAGATATTTTCCTCCTACAGAAGAAAGTGGCAGACACCTAATAGTAATATTTTCAAGTTATGTTCTCCAAAATTTCTAGGAGTTGTAGCTTAAATCTTGAAATGTGTATAGTGCCTGCATGGAGGGAAATCTCAGTGGATTTTTTTTTCCAGTGTATTACTTTTCAAACTCACATAAATTTTTAGCATCTCCAACATCCTGTGGTAATGAGTTCCACAGTGTTAATTGCCTTTTGTGTGAACTTTTTTCATATGCTTCCTAAAATCTGCCATCTGTTTATTTAATTCCCCTTAATCCTTGCATTAGAAGAAAAATGAATAATTGTCCTCTGTGCACTTTTCCATTCCTCCATTGATTTTCTAAATCTCTGTTGTCTCTTCCTCACTTATTTCTACTCCAAATTGAAAAGTCTTAATCTGCTTAGCCCTTCCTCATATAGGAGAACTGTTCCTTACCCTGGTAAGATCACTATCTCAGCTAGCTATGCAAATAGAGATTGCAGCAAGTTTAAACCATTGAAAGACTATTTTTTTTCTAATTAATGCTGGCTATAATGTTATACGAGATGTAACAGCTCTGTGGTAAATATTTGCCTTCAAAGTTTTTTTTAGTAGTTGATGTCTCTTAAATTTTCTGTGCAGTGAGGGGAAGAAATGCTCTTAGTCTCCAACTGTTGCATAAACACTTTTCAGCCCCAGGATCCTGAATTGATTGAAGGTACAGCTTAGAGCCTGTTGCTCTCTATATTAATCCACAGATTTCATCAGATAACATATTCCTCAGGCAGGAGACTTCCATGGAAAGCAGAGGAAGTGGAAGAAGCATTGTGGCTAATTAGCTAATGACAAGAATATCAATTACTTCACTATTAAAGCCACTGTTTCTTCATGCCAGTAGAGGGAACTGCCTCATGAGCAGCAAAACCTGATTCATGATTTCTATTTAACCCATGGCCCTTGCCTTTTTATGTTCAGCTCTGGCAGCAAGGATCCATTCTTCCTGCCACCCTCCCAGAGCAGCAGATTCTTCGGCTGTGTTTGATCATCTCAGGGCAGATCAAGTTCATCCTCTCCATAGGTCTTCAGAAATTAATCTGGTCGATTTTAAGGTACAGTGTCTTTAAATGTGATCCAGACACACTTTCTAAAATGTAAACTTTGCTTTTTTGGAGGTTTTTAAAAAATCTGATCCAAAGGACAGTGTGATATTAACACATGACAGCACTCCTTACACAATAAGCGAAAATAATTGCAGCTTTTGAACCCAAACTCACAGGCCTGTGTGGGAATCCATCTACTAGGAGAAACAGGATTGTATCAGCTTTCTAGGCCAGTCACTGCACAGCAAAACTGTTGTAAACCTTCATTCACCTTCCACGTCAGGAACGCACTGTGGCAAAGCAAACATGACACCAAAGCCATTTCTCTATATGAAGATGCAGAACAATCCTCTCCTGCATGGAGCTTTCAGGCTAGGCATCCCCTCAGCACCACTGCTCCAATGGGCAGGAGTTTGTCCCCAGCTGTCACATATTTCCATGTACTGGACACAGAGAGGCATCAAACTGTCAAAGCACGGGAGTGCTCTCTGATTTGTGTTTCTTGAGGAAACTGCCAGTGATCTGCACTCCATGTGTGTGGCATCTGATGACTCTGGAGCAGAACGAAGCAGGGATGAGCAACGTGGCAGGGAAAGGCCATGTGCTGTAATTCACACAGAGGGTGTAACATATGACAGCTTGCAAGTAGATAAATAGAGACTGATAAAAAAGCAGAAGTTGGCTTTCTCTATTGATCTGAGTGGTAGAAGGAAACTCCAATATCTTCATAGGACACTCTTGTTTTTTTCTCTCTTAATTTGAGGGATTGAGTTCTCATCAAAGTTAAAAACAGCTAAAAAGGAAAAAAAAAACAAACCAAACCAAGTATCAACCAAACAACACAAACATGGAACTAGATATTGACTGGGAAGAAAAAAAAAAAAAAAGAGGAAAATTTACATCAGCCCAGAAGCGGAGAAGACAGCACTGTGGCTGTACCTTTGAGATGTGCACCTTGTCTTGAACTTCTCAGTTTTGGCTCCCCAGGTGTCCACTAGAACACTTCAGTGCTGATATGCAACACAAAGAAGCCTGAAGTCCTGGGTCCTCCCTTCCATTGATCATACTTTTGGTGAGGGAAACATTTAGTTATTAAAGCACCTGCACTCATTTTCACTTGTGACTTGAATAGGAATATTCAATTTAAATCTTAAAATCTGGCAGTTAAAAGTAGTCAGTCTAATTGATTCAGTACTGAGAATGGTTTCCCTTTCATTTGCAAGCAAGGGTTCAAATTGATTTTTATTTTTAAATCCACATCACTGTGTCTACGCTGCTATGAATTACAAAGAACTTCCTTGGCTGGTTCCAATCCATTCTAATCTGTCAGTCTTCAGCAGAGATTGCAACTATAGGCACTTGAAATTAGATTAATTTCTACTGAGAAGAAAAGAAATTGCTGTTTCATTGTTATCATCTGTGTCAGAACTTGGCTTTCTGAGCACCCTCTGGGCCAACCCTTACCACCAGTGTCACAAATGTGCTCCTTCTCAAGTCTTATCTGACTAACAGCAGGATTAGATCAATCCGTTTAGTGCTGTGGGTAATTCCTGTCAATGTTTGACCAGCATTATCATATCCTAACCATGGCAAGAGAAGCAGGACAGCTGCCCAGGGTCTCTGGCATTGTCAGGGTGCTGGTGGTACCCCACAGGTAGGGGTTCATTATTTTTTTGCCCAAGAACATTCATTGCCAGTCATCATTGCCTCCTCCCACATTCCTATAGATTACATGGGGAATGACCCTGAAAGTCTTTGTCTTTTGACTTCCATGGGTCGTGGTGGGATGTATAGCTCTGCTCTGGATACCTAAATCATATGTTTTGTGTTCCTCCTTATGCCGTCTGGTTAAATCTCTCAGTTTTAAATCTATGACTGCTCAATCAAGGGAACAAAGGAGAAAATGCTGACTGCATTGTAAAACTCTCTGAGCTGTGAGGCTCATAGATCAGCTTTATTTGAGCAGTAACACTTTTTGGAAAAGCTACTGGCAATATATCCCTGGGTTAGATGCGTGTTGAATGTATAATTTCCGTTCTACCTCTTCCAAAATGATGCAGATTGAATAGCAACCCAACACTGCTAATAAGCCCTTTTTCCTGTAAGGACAAGATGTTCTGTTCCTCCTGCTGGAGAGTAGCTTTGCTTATGCTGGTGGTCTTTTCAGTGTCAAGAGGATTTCTGGGAGAGGAAGGCACCAGTAAGTAGTATAGCACAAATTTAGTATAGAGATGGTAAAGGTTATCTGCTGGTCAGAGTTCAAATTAATTACCTTCATATTTTATAACTCACTAGCTTTTCTGCTCACCTTCAGGTTAAGCTGGTGTGGCTTGTAAGAAAAATAAAATCAGAAAATAAAACTACTGCATGAAGTTGCCTGCAAACACAATCATTTGTCTCTGCAGGAGATTCCCACACCTTCCTGATGACAGGCAGCCATCAGAAGGAAAATCAATATATCTGGATCTGTTTTTTTTTCCCTATGACTGGACCTGTGCAATACAGGGAGGAAAGTTGAGCTGAAAGGTGGCAAGCCAAACTATATTATTTCTGGATGAAAACTAGTTTTCTGTGAACAAATGAAAATAATCCTTTTAGCACATTCTCACTGGAAATGCTACTCTTTCAGGTTAAGGTACTGTTGTGAATTGGAGCTCTACTGAATTTTAAGGTAGTAGAAGCTAAGAGACACTGGACCAGTATACATAACCTAGAAATAAATAGTGCTGCCTACATGAGATTTTGCCTCTATTGAACTTAATTCTCAAAATATTAAGTAGATTTCACACAGCGGAAGAAAATATTAGGAAATTTTGAACTCAATTTGTTTGTTTCATTCCTGTTAGACATTTCATATCCATTAGCATCAGCAGGCAGGGCTGCATTCATGTTCTTTCCATGTTCTAGGATGTGGGAGAATATTTGTGGCTTGCAGTGAACAGAAGATATTTCTGGTATCTTTCATGTAGTCCTTTTTTCTGCACAGGACATTTGTGATAAATGAGCTCATTGTTTAGGAGCAAAAGGTTTTAACAAAGACTTTATTACTTGCTGAATTTCATTGCCTCATTCAAGAAGTCCATTGAATAAATATTTACTGAACAGTAAACTATATTCAGAGAGAGCTCAAAATAATTAACAACATTGAAATCTGAACAAGACAAACATGCTGAGGTTTGATTCAGTCTTGGAACGGTTTAAGAGTTCTTTAAGCACAGAAGACAATTTGCATTAGTGAAATGCAAAATAGAGAAATTAATCAAGAAACATATTTTCTGAATAATATTCTACCAGCTCAACTTATGATGGATTTGTTGTTGACAATAATGCAAGATTAGCATGCACAACAATTCCATCTTCCTGTAACAGATCCATGACGGGTTTGAGCAGGAGCATCTGGCAGGAGAGAATCTGTAACAAATCAGAAGGATACAATTACTGGAACACTGTTGGAGAAGAGGTGGACTTCAAAAATGCACATCAATCAGGGAACTCTGAAGATGAAAACAAAGTCTTGGGAAAAGCCTGAGTGAATCTCAGTCAACATCATGGCATAAAGATGGATTTATAATTTCAGGGCTTTATATCTCCATGAGTGCTATTTCTACAGTATTGAAGAAATACAATGAAAAGTTGAAATCAAAGTGGTTTCTTTAGATATGCTATTATCAAAAGATCCCTGCTATCCTTTTATACCTTACCTTGACAATCCCATTTCTCTCTCCAGTTACTGGGCCTTGTAATACTCTCTTCTTTTTAGTCAAAAGTGCCATGCTGAAAATAAATAAGTAAACACATATCATTGCCACCTGAAGGTTCAAACACTCTCTACTTATCATTCCTTTTAAGCTGCTGACACCACTCCATATTTTGCCTACCTGCACCTGTGGATCAAATTCTGATCTAAGGTACTTTGGCTTACTTTGATCAGAGACACAGCAGCTCATGTTCTGTACTCTGCTTTTGCCAACTGGAACATTTAGAAGACAAAAAAATGGGAAAAAAAAAACCCTTGATAAATGAATTTCTGAAAAGAGCCCAGAGAAATGTTCTGGCCAGAGAAAGCACAGAAGAAGGAGCAGAGTATTATTCCAATTGTTGGTTGTAGAAGCAAGACTGAAGTTTTCCAATGATTTCTTGTGCTCTGTTTTCTATGATGGCACTGTGCTCTGGTCACCTCTACCGTAAGCAGAAACACTACCATGATTGACCATATCTGTTAGTTTTAAGTACTAGTTATTTTTATTGCAGATAAGTACCAAAAATACCAATTCTGGGTGCCATTGTCAGGTTATACATGTACCAGTGGTGGTCAGCAGTGGGGAAATGCATGTCCAGCTTTAACTGTATGAAAGTTCATCACCCAAGTGACCAGAACAAGTACAAGTGTTACCTCCTTCCTCAGTTCTTCATGTGGTCAGTGGCAAAAGGGAGGTGGCTACAGTGACAGCTTAGTACCCAAGAGAAGTGAGTTGTATACCCTCAAGAGGTGTGACAGCAGGCAGGTACTTTAGACCAGACATTTAACTTCCTAATAGGTAAGATTAACCTGGTTTTAGGCGTGCAAGGGCTGGCACACAGCCTGAGTACACCGTCCCTGAGTATTTTCATCCCAGTTAAGGGAGAAATAACATCCTCAAATCTTACAGTAGAAAGACTCTTGTTAGAAGGCAATGCTAACATCTGCTGTAATTTTTTTCTAGTGAAATTAATCCCTACAAGGCACTCCAGTAAAGCTCTATTCACAACCTGTATTTTTCTCACATCCTCTCATCAGGATTGAACAGACATTGAGTGGTGCTCTCTCCAGCAGTTTGGCATTCTTGGCATGCATGTAAATAATTACAGCAGTAAATTGTGAGATCTTGTGATTTCTTTAAAATCCATTGCACTTTGGGCATATGGAACATGAAGAGTTAAGAAGACTGTTAATTAGAAACTGTAATGAGATAAGGAAGAAGCAGTCAGTGGTCTGCAGCATAGTAAGAAGGTCAAACAGTTAAAGGTGCTTGTTACCTTTTGGTGTATTTCTTGACTTAGTGTCTCATTATCTTATTGTGAATTAGGTCCATTAAAGCCACAGCAACCTCAGAGGAGAACAGTAGCTGTTCCTAATAATCCACAGATTATCACTATAGCATAAGAAGGGTGGCTGGTTATACATAGAAACACCTTACAATAAAAGTTCCAAGTGAAGCCACTGTGAAAGTAGATTTTTTATTTATTTATTTATTTCTCTTTGCTTTTTTTGCTATATTTTTAAGCTACCATTATTTCTTAATGTTGGGCATGATAGGGAGAAATGAAACCAATGATTTCAGAGGAAGGAAAAAATCTCACACAGAGAAGTCATGTATTCCAAGCCAGTAAAGAATTGACTGCAGTAAGATAAAGAGACAATAAAAGATTAATAACTCAAAAGTACAAGTAGAATCCAAACATCCAGTTTAAAGATAAAAAATCTGGAGTCAAATTATGTGTGTTGATTGGGATGTGTACATTTTAAGACCTTTTGGTCCAGACTATTGAAAAACAAGTATAGTTCTATAAAATATAAAGTAGCTTTCCTATTTTTTCTTACAAAACTTGTTATATTGACTCTCTCAGCATATTTGGTTCATAAACTAACAAGTACTAATGTTACAGGAAGACAAAACAAGCTGACAGTACTTCATGTGCTGTTTCATCCATAAGATGAAGACATCCAGCTAAACATCACTCCAGTCATTCCTTCTTCTGATGAACCTGGATTGTCTTCAGCTTTTGCATGTATGTAATGTCTGTTTCAGATGGTGATGTGTTTTTTACATGTGTTTCTTTGTGAATCCTTGGTTTGAGTTTCTTATTTTTCATGCCAGGGAAAAATTAATTGCATGATATATATAATTTTTGCCATGCTGCCAGGTGGCTTTTTCCCCCCAATATCTTTTTCCTTTCTATATATTTGGAAAGTCAATTAAGTAATAAAATACCTTTAAAAGTACAAGTGACCCTCTGCTAGCCAGACATTTTCTAATAAGAACCAAATTATCTCCTACTGAGTATCACACCAATACACCTGCTTTCTCAGGAAAATTTGCATTAATATAGATAATTCAATCTTGATATGAAAAGTGAAATAATATTTTAAACTACTGATAACTATCTCTTTCAAATTATAATAGGTAGAAAAGAAGGAGATGTAGTTATAAACTGTTTCGTTCCAAACGAAAAATTGATGAGGCTGCACTGAAGTTTGAAACACTGAAAACTACATTAAGAAAATTATCATAGAATATTGAAATCATAATAAAACTTGGATTTTAAGTGCAAATACCAGTTATTCTAATTCAGATATATTAATATTTAATTCCCAACTGATGTAATATTGTCTAAAATGGAATATTCTGACATTACACCAGCAGAATCTAAGGTATTTTTTCTCTCTCTAAGGACACTGAAGATTTAACTGTAACAGAGACACATTTTACTTGCAACAAAATAATGAGTGCCTTGGTTCTCCTTATAACCCAGTTATAATGAAACTTTCTCTAACCCAGTTATTCTTTCTGGTTTTCTGTTCTAAAGATCCCCCAAATATAATTCCAAATTACTCAAACAACATTCATAAAGATGCCCATAAAGCTGTGTAACACCTGTACATCTATAAGATGTGAAACACTTATATCTCACCTCATGTGCAATTTCCCAGAGGTCCTTCCTTTGCTTTTACTCTACAGAAAACATGCACAGTAGCAGTTAAACAATGAAACTTAAGGCAGAGTAAAATGTGTAGTGACTGTCCCCCTATAGTGCAGGGAAATCCTGGTTCTCAGATTACTGACATTAGCCTTTTGTAAGAAAATTGTGGCTTCACCTTCAGAAATTCAGCTAGATACAGCAATGGAAAAAAGGTGGAAACACATAGTTTTGTAAACAAGTGCCTATGGAGGTTTTTTAAAGACCATTCAATAGAATATATAGCTCTAAACTGTAAAGATAACATTATTTTATATAAAGAATTTACTAGCAATATGGAAACAGACGTTCTAAAAGGGACTGGGGAAGGGAGAAAAAAATGTGTACTGAGTGATGGGTAGCTGCATGCTTTTAATGCTTCCTAGCAGCTACCTTCTGTGTCTGTGCAGTGCTCAAGTTATAAGTTCAAAGATTGATTAATCATCCACTCAGATGTACCATAAAGTTTTAGAGTTTTTCCCTTGGTAGATGCCTGGAATATTTGGGGGGGAAAAAAGCAGGCAATTTACAAACAAGGACAAGGAAACCTGAATAGCTGTTATGATTTAAACCCAAGCATTTACTGATAAAAGCTGCCTACTCACTTTCAAGTACTTTGATCACAGAGGTTTGAGGGAGTTGACTGTGATATATCTTACCTTATTGAACTTCCCTAAACTGGGGCATGCCAGTCCTGTGAGCCATTGTTTCTTGGTGTGATGTGTAATATCACCATGTGTTGGTTTAGTAAATGATGCACTTTCATATTCAAGACTGTTTCTGAAAAATTAAGGAAAAAAACCCCAACAAAACATAAAGGGAGAAATTAGAGCTATGCTAATTCAGGCTAAAACATAACAGCTGAAAAGCTGAAGGAAAGTATTTTGAGGACTTTATATCTTATTGTTGTGGTTTAACCACATCTGGAAACTAAGTGCCCCATCCCCTGTGTGGAAGAGAATCGGGGGGAAAAGCCAAATTCATGGATTGAGATGAGAGCTGTTCCATAATTTTAGTAAAATATTATCATCATAATAATGATAATAGTAATGAAAAGGAGAGAGTGAGTGGAATAAAAACCCAGAAAGACAAGTGATGTCTGTTACAGATGCTCACCACCCTCTGTCTGATGCCCAGCCTGGGCCCCAGCAGTGATTGGTGTCTCCCAGCCAACTCTCCCCAGTTTATATACTGGGCATGATGCTTTGTGGTATGGAATATGCCTTTGGCTAGTTTGGGTCAGCTGTCCTGGCCATGCTCCCTCCTGGCTTGTGCACCTGCTCTCTGGCAAAGAATAAGAAACTGAAAAGTTCTTGATTTGGAGTAAACAGGACTTAGCAATAACTGCAACATCACTATGTTGTCAGTGTTATTCTCCTGTTGAATCTAAACCACAGCACCACAAAAATACTAGGAAGAAAAATTAACTCTATCCCAGCTGAAACCAGGACACTCATCCAGGTTTAACCCTGATAAAAATCTAAGTTCTTTATGGATATAGTTAGGAAAAAACATAGAATGGAAATACTTTTTCAGGTGTCAGTGAAGAATGCAACAGAACTGTGCACTTGAGACGTCACTGTCTCTTGAAGGCCATCATCTGGACATTAGCCATAATCATTCTGCATCCCCTTGTTCACTGGGACTCTTGCATAGGAAATCTAATTTTAAGTGCATCCTTGACATTTTCTCCCTCAGCAATAATTTGACATTTCCCACATCTTATTACTTATGAAACCTGACATAATGTCAGTCTTCTAGCATGAACCTTCAGCCACTTCAGTTTTCTTCCTACTTAATTACAGCCATGATTGAAGTAAAATTGTTAGCTGCTCTTGTACAGCAAGCACACTTATAGATAAATTATGACATATCCAGATCATATTTCTAAATACATTAGAATATTAATACAAAGATAAATATATATATATATTTATGTATATTTGGCTTTGGATGCATGAATGCACATGTATGTAAACATTTTGCAGCATGTGCATCTTTGACAGTGAAAAACTGTTCTATTTTCTTTTCACTCTTTTTAAGGCAAATGCTTTCCAAGTTATATACATCAGCATTTTGCAAAATACAACTGGGTTTCAGTTCCCACAGCTCACCTGTGGCTTGGTTACCCCTTTGCAGGTGAGGATTTACCCAATAGAAAACTATGCCCTAAACAGAAATGAAAGTAGTGTGACTAATTTGTAACAGATCCTTTTAACTATTGTGCTTTGATGCAACATTATCAGAAAGATAAAAAAACCCCAGTCCTGCTGTGGTTGTGTGATCTCTAGAATTTCAGTCTTTACACCTGCAGCTTTTGATACTGCTTTTGGCTATTTGGAAAGCATTAAGTAGTAATGAATTTAAACACGTTATCTGACTTGTTTTTACATAAGCAGAACTCATGTAAATGGTCTGATAGTAAGGCAGTGCTGAGAAAAATGCATGTAGTGACAAGGTATACTGCTTCTCTGTAGAAAAAGCCATGGAAATCTTCAGGAGCTTCCTGGGGATAAATGTCTGTGACCAGAGACACACTGATGGGGTCATGGTAGTGGAGCAGAGGTCACTGCTCAAAACAGGGATAACAAATCCTATTCTCACTCTGCTGCTCTGGAGGTTACTGTGTCCTGGGTGAGATCCCAGTCTTTGGGACACCTTGGCTGAGCTCCAAGGGTGGCTGGAGAAGCAGCAGTTGTGTCTGTCTCGCACTCTGCCCCTTCCCCTAACTACAGAATTCCTGCTGCTTCCTGACAACGGTGTGAGCCCTCCTGGCAGATCTGGGTAGCCCATAACACTGCATGGTACTTTTACTCCTGTTTTAGTCTCACAGAAAATTCAAACCCTGGTGGATTTACTTCCCAGAATAGATTCTTTATTGTGCTGATTGGGGATTTTGAAAAGTTTACCTGTGCTCCAGATTCAGGCAGTGACACATCTCCTCTAGCCACAGGAGTAAAACAAGGTATGCTGCTCAAGTATTTTGGGATAGGGAGCTGGCAAGGGAGTCTCAAACTTCAGGGACAGGCTGGTTGGCTGGAATAGCTGGGCTCTTACCCATCTGCTGAAGTGGCAGAGTGCCTGCTTGAAAATTACTCAGCACTACAAAAGTGGATTGTGCACTGTAGGTGAAAATGGCAACTTAAACATTCATATCTGTCTTTTCAAAGAGCAAGCATTTCTCAGGAATTTCTAATTGAGTTCCTTTACATGTATGTATATGTGGGTGGGTGTGTATACATATATTTATGCTATATATATATGTGTGTGTGCATATGTACACACAGGCATATATGCCTTGTTTCCTCCAAATATAGATTACTTCCAACATTTATGTTCTTCCCTAACTTCAGTCCTTAAGATTTTAGATCCTTGTTTCTCTGCCCTTCATTTGTAGCCATCAGTGCACTGAGTCAGGACTGTTCCTTGTGCTTTAAGTCCTGCTCACAGTGCTGGAGCCCAGCAGTTCCATTCCACAATTAGCCAGGCTCCTGCCCTGGCCTGCAAAGACTCTCTCCTCATTCCATTGGAATCCCATTGCTCCCAACTGACTATTGAAGCTACATCAGGATGGGGGGCACGGCTTCAAAAATTAACTTCTGTGAGGTGTCAACATGAAGGCATGGCAGAAATCTATAAAGTACTATTGCTACAGTGTGAAAAACCTTTTTGAAGCTGTTGAACTCCACAATCCAACTTTCATATGGACACAGTAATTAAGTTTGGGGGGTTTATGCTGACTGTTCTGTACAATGGAAATTTTTTACTTTCCCTGATGACTGAACAGAAGCAGCTGAGACTGATTTTTTTTCCCCTTACTACCATCACTCACTTTTCATCTAAAAATGTCAACTGAGTTTCAGAGTGAAGTCTGAATTCATCTGGTCAAATTAACCTTCTCAATAGTCTTAAAGCGAGAGCTGACCTTTGCTGAGGTATAACTTACGTCAAAAGCTTTAAGGAAATCTTTAGAATGTACAGATTGTTCTGCAAGGGAGCTGCTGTTTTGAAACTGGGAACACTATTTATTATATACAGAACTTGAATTTTGTCAAAATACAACACAAAACCCCCTCATATTTTCCTTGCATCCTGCAACAGAATCTTTAAATAGAGCCTCAGTTTACACTGTAACAAAAACTTTCAAACTGTGAACCTGTTTGTTCATCTTATATGATTGGTATTTTATGCACTAGATTTCAATTTCAAGCATAAAGTTTTCACCTCTGTCTATGAAGAATTAATCTTGAGCATGCTTTTATTTCTTGACTTAGCATTTTGAGAGGAAAGGAAAAGCTGTGAGGAATCCCTGCAAGTCCTAGAACAGGGAAAGAAGAAAAACCCTAAGTGCCATCCATGATATTTGAAGACTGATCCCATCATTTTGCAAGCTCACTGCTGGATTGTATTTTATATAGAAAATGAACATGAGGAAAAATACTGGTGGAAATGATAGAAGATCTAAATTTGATACAATCATGTCTGGTCTTAGGGGATTTTTTAGTCATTACAATGCTCAGGGCATCACTGCTATGTGTTCCAATTCCTTCCTGTTCAAAGGCAATTTGATGCTTTGCTCTTTTTGGGTTTGAAATTGGAGTAAATGTGGATTCTTGGCCCACCCTCAGCAGTATCTTATATTACAGGGGGTTTGTAAGGAAAAGATACCCAGGGTCAGCTGCAAGAATTCATTCAGATTAAATCGTATACATGTGACATACTTGTTTTAAAAGCATGAGTTATAGGAGTTGCAAGTTCTTTGCTATTCTCAAACACCTGTCCCACTTTTTCTCCCAAAACTGCAAGGGTCAGTT